>WYDI02027981.1:67246-83617 GCA_009867235.2 Psittacus erithacus
TTCTAAGCAGTAGCTACAAACATCGGTGTTATCACCGCTGTTCCCAGACCAAAATCAAAAACACAAAACTGCACCAGTTACTAAGAAGGAGAAAAATTACTGCTACTGCTGAACCCAGGACACCCAGGCAAGAAATGTAACTATATTCATGTTTGGGAGTTCACTGCACTGTGCTGTTTAGCAGGATTTTTACTTTTCAGCAATCTTATGTAGCCGGATTCTCCATCTGAGAAATATTTTCCTATCTTTCTCTGCACTACATTATATAGCTACATTTTATGTATCATCAGATGACTGAACCAATAGTAATTCATCTTACTCCAGCAAAGGAGAAGTTTATCAGAAATTTGTGGTGATACTGCTTATACTTGGTACCCAGACATTCATGCAATCATGGACCAGTGGACAGAAACAGATGAGAACAGCTCATAATATTTCAGCATTCAGACAGCTATGGTAAGCATGCTTATGTGAGCAAATGTATACTTTAGCCTAGAAAATGTTAGCAAGACTAAGCTATCAGGATATACCTATATCTCTCAGTATGTAATTATTATTCCTGGAAAATGGCATGGTTATGATTTTATCAAGAAGCATGCTGGAAGTCGGAGACAAAAGATAAAAGCCCATGGCTTGGATCCTATGTGCATGCAATACACGTTTTACACAGAAGTATCTCTAGGACAGGGACTCAAAGGCCTGTAGTGAACATAAGAACGCAATCCCAATATTTAGGGAAACTCCTGGGCACAGGGCTTTTATATTATAAACAAGAAGGGTGAGAATAACCCTTCTTGTTAGAATAATAAGGGTAGAAAGGTGATCAGTGCCATATGGATACTGTGTCTGGGCATACTTTAAATCATCATTCTGACATACAGAATGCTCAGGATTGGGGAACTGTAAAACTCATCTCTTCATGAATTACACTACATGCTATAATACTGCTGTCAAAAGTTAATATAACTTTTCATAAGCATTCATTCTGTATTGCAAAAATTCCTCTTACAAAGAATCCTAGTCCATAGGACAAAGATAAGAGGAAAGAACCGATACTGAGAATCAAGATCATCGATGGAAAAAATTCAAAGAAATGAAAAAAAAAAAAATACAGATGCCACTAAACTACCTATGTTTTGGTTTGGTTTGGTTTAAATTTGGCTGAGCAATGTGCTAAAAATACAGCAGAGTAATCTTTATCAAATTCCAGCTAGAGAGGAACTGGGAATATTTCTACATGGTCATGTCTCCCTGAATAAATGAATGAGAAGTAAAAAGAAAGCATTTGCTTTCCAACAGAGTAATACAAATGCAACGACTATAGATATGATAAAAATATGTAAAGCTTATATGACCTCATATTTCAGGTCACAAACTAAGTATAATAGTAGGATGATAAGGAAGTTTTTTGTGGCACATTTTTGTTATTGCCATAGTGGGTTACTGTAATTCTCCAAAGCATAAGACACTTGGCCGTTCTCCAGCTCAAGAAACCTATTAGATGAAAAACAGGCTCTGGGAGGCCAGAACAGAAACCATCTGAATTGCAGAGCCATCAGACAGAAGTGTCATTTTGACCATTAAAGCAAATTTTCTTCTGATGTATTTGGTATTTGCCTGTAGATTTGACATATTGGACATCTAGTCTGATTCAGGAAGATGTAAGAATGATGCTACAATAATTCAACTAACAGAATGCAGCAATTAAATGCATACCTGTTATATCAGAGAGCACT
This sequence comes from Psittacus erithacus, assembly GCA_009867235.2. Lineage (NCBI taxonomy): Eukaryota > Metazoa > Chordata > Aves > Psittaciformes > Psittacidae > Psittacus > Psittacus erithacus. The sequence goes on from WYDI02027981.1 coordinate 68,983, forward strand.
GAAAAAATCTTTTCCTTAAATTGTCAGTACTTTCTGATAGTATTTTCTTTATCCTGTCTAGAAACAAGATAAAGTATTTTGGCCAAATAAAAACTAGTATTGCTTCTGTGGTATGTATCTGAATGTTAGAAACTTTTATGTGACTGTTATGTAGCAGTAATTGAGACTGCTATGTAAGTAATAGAGACAGCTTCTTATTCCTTCTCCTCTCTTTCTCACAGCTCAAGGACTACCTGTGGGATCCTAGGTGGGAATTAGACAGTTATGGCTACTTGCATGAAGATACTATTCTCTGTGTATCTCTCCGTAGGTAAACTTCTTTCAATCCTATTGCTGTTAAAAAATACTGTATTGTTTGTTCTGCCTGCTTACCTTAAATATCTTTATTAAAAACCCATGCATTTTCATATTTCTTACTGCCAAGCTGACAAAAATGCCAGCGCTTGATAGACCACTACTCACATGGGCTTGAGGTATTTGGTGAAGGTAAGACTGCAACTAATGCAGACTGTTTCAATGAAGTGTGCCATAACAGCCTGGATTGAATTGATTTTTTGAAATGAAACTTCAAGAGGAAGGATGAGTATTGGGAGTCACAATATAGCCACTTTTTTTCTTTTTCTGGCTGTCTTTCTTCTCCTCTGTCCTCAAAGACAGATTTTGGAAGACAGATAAGCCCTACAGCACTTCCATGAAACTGTCCGGGGATAGGGAAAAAGTGGAAATGAACCACAGTATCATACGTCCTATAGGAAAGCAAAAGACTAAGTACATAGAATTTAAACCATGAGAATAGTGACAACATTTACACAATTTTTTATCACATCAGATAATCATCCCATCATCCAAAATGGATGCACATGCATTAAGATGGGTGTTTTAGTACAGATTCCAAAGTATGTTTGTCTGTTGGTGACTTAATGTGTGTAGGTTTTTATCTCAGTGGATACAGAGGATGAAAACTGAGTGTTCATATCATGTAGCCATATTTATCTGTTTTCCAACCTTATAAATATATTATAGATGCTATGGCCCTGCAGTGACAAGCTACAATCAACTCTTGATTTCATGAACTTGTCATGCTTTAATCATCCCTCTTGGCAGATCTTTCAGCATATGTCACAGTACTTCCTTCAAAACGTGCTTCTCCAATGCTGTTTTATTAACCCTGTCTTTTTGTATGTTTTGGGCTCATTACAAAATGCAGTGAATCTGTCAAAGACACTTTACATGCCATTTCCAATTCATGGCGATACGAAACATCTGAGAGCTCATTTAAGTCCCACAAAATGAGTACAATATGAAAAATCAAAACCCACAAACAAAGGAATGACAAGAACCTTGGGGATCACATTCAGCCCGCAGGGCTAATCAAAATTTAGTGTTCTTGTTCCTAACTCATTACCCACTCACAAAGGCATTTGGATAGGAAAATATTAAGACCACAGTGGAATTTGACAGTACCGCAAAGAAATCCTTTTAGTTTTCACGTCAACAGGGATTATTAATGGATTATTAATACCTAAATTATTGATTTAGGTAGTCAAGCACAAGATCCACAGGCTTTTTCATGGAGGCAACTGGATCCAGCCAAGATTCTTACTATTACCTTGGTATCAGAAGTGAGGAGGAAGATTGTAATAGCCTCAAGTCTGAAGGAGGTAAGGGATTGCTAAAGTGGCACAAGAAGGTAGAAACCAGATTTGGGTGATAGGGGTGGAGTGAGTGGAAACAAAAGGGGATGAGGAGGTGCCAAAACTACTCTCAAAGTGACAGAGGGAATTTTGGGCTGGAGAAGCCAGACTTTGCAAAGCACAGAGGAACAGTTATTTCCTCTGAAGAGACTCAATACCAAACATTTGGAAATTACTGAAGTGAATTCTGAATCACTGAAGTGATGAGCAGGGGTAAGTACAAACTTAGAAAGGAAGAACTTGTTGCAATGACTCAGACTCAGACATCCTAGTTAGTTCTGCTTTTGAGTTTTCACTGCTAATGTCCCAATCAGCATTAGACTCTGTATTACAAAGGTCATGAGAACTCATAATCACTATATTGCATATTATTTACAATATCAGAGCTCATGTCAGCTGAAGAAAGGGTATGTAGTCTTCTCTTAAATCCTCCAGTGATGATATTAGATCACCCCAACTTATTTTGTCCTTGGCTAATGCAGTATAAATTAAATAAAGCAAAGTTGGGAGAGGTAATATCCCATTAGGCCATTAAAAAATACAGACAAGCTTTCAGAAACATAAAACCTTAAAAAAAATACAGAGGGAGAAAATTAAAATGTCACTGTTTAAAAAAAATAAATCAATTTACAAATCAAGAAATTAGGCTGCTTTCTTCAACTTTATTGGACTGACTCATAAAGATTATCTCTCTTCAGTAATCTTGCCTTGGTTATAATTAAAGATTACTACATGTATAACACTATTCCTCTGTAATTAAGGCACTCTATTTCCTGGAAGATTAGTGTTAACTCTGTTTCACAAACAGAAGGGTTAAATTACCCTTATTCATATAGTCAGCAGGTAGGAAAACAGAGCACAGAAAAGCTAGCTCAGTCCTCTCCTTTACACTTGGGAAATCTACTGTCGCCCCATATTCAGCATAAAGCCAGTGAGATGAACCCAAGCCAGCATGCACAAAGAATCTGGATGCAACCTTGTGAGACCTCCTGTTTCAAGGACAAGATGGAGACTAATTTATAAAAATCAGCAGTCACGTCTGGGAGCTACAGCTCCCCTTTATGTTTTACATCAAAAAAAATCCCTACTAAATTTTGTCTTTAATGACTACAAGAATCTCTGCATTATCTGAGAAAATTCCTCATCATAACAAGCTCTTGTGTGTTTTGTGTAATTCCTTCACAAATAACCTTGAGCCTTGTGTATGTCCTCCTAATATCTCAGGAGAGTATCTCACTTTTGCCTCTTCTCTTCCCCTCCTGCCTGCCTCCCACCACCCCCTACCCTCCCCAATTATCTTTTGCTGTCTTCTGGGTGGTTAGGTTTAATCTCAAGATTAGGCAGAAGCCTGCAGTTTGCCTTGAACAGCTTATCAGCTTCCAAGAGACCTTCACAGGGAGAGAAAGACTCCAGTTTTGATAGCAGTAATTGTATTTAGCTTGTAAGATACAAGGCTATTTATCTCATGGCTGGGAAATCACAGAGGGAGAGAAAGAAAATGTTGCTGATAAAAACTAAATAAAACCAAAAAGAATGAAGCAAAGAAATGTCCCTCCAGTAGAGGGATGCAGTGGCAAATGGGCTTCATTGAACAAAAATATCATGCCACTTGTGGAAGGAGATTGAAAGTATCAAGGGAAAGGTGACAAATGGCTTGAGTAGGACAAGAAATTACCTGTTTCAAAGCAGACTGTGAACTTTAGTTCAGTAGCCACAAATGTGTAAAATTCAGGGAATTTGATTTGTAGAGATGAGCATAACCATTTTTAGAGATGCCGAGAGGTGAGACCTGCTAAATGCTGACAGGTGTGAAGCCTGCTGACCACCTCTGTAGGAACCTTGTTCCAACGTTTGACCACCCTCCCAGTAAAGAAATGCTTTCTAATGTCCACTCTGAACCTCCCCTGATGCAGCTTTGAACCATTCCCAGATGTCCTATCATTAGATACCAGGAAGAAGAGATCACCTCCTTCCAGTTACTCTCCTCAGGAAGTTGTAGACAGTAATGAGATTGCAGCTCAGCCTCCATTTCTCCAAAGTAGATAATCCCAGAGTCACCAGCCACTCCCCATAGGACATGCCTTCCAGCCCTGTTGCCCTCTTCTGGACACATTCAAGGACCTCCACATCCTGAAATTGCGAGGCCCTGAACTGCACACAGTACTTGAGGCTTGGCCACACCAACATTGAATACATCAGGATAATCACCTCTTTTGACTGTTTGGTTATGCTGTGCTTGATGCATCCCAGGATATGTTTTGCCCTTTTGGCTCCCAGGGCACACTGCTGACTCCTGCCGAGCCTGCTGTTGATCAGCACACCCAGATCTCTTAATGCAGGGCCAATCTCCAGCCACTTCTCTCTCAGTTTATATTTGTTGCAAGTGTTACTCTGCCCTATCTGTAGGATCCAGCATTTCAACTTGTTCAGTTTCATGCCATTAATGATTATCCAATGCTCCAATCTATCTAAATCCCTTTGCCAGGCCTTTTATTCTTCAAGAGAGTCAACAGCACCTCCAGTTTGGTATCATCATTCAATTCCTGCATCCAGATCATTGACAAATATATTGTACAGAATTGGCTCTAGAACTGAAGTCTGAGGAACAGCCAGATGTATCCCCATTCACCACAACCCTTCAGCCAGCTCTTCACCCAGCACACTGTGCACCCACTCATCTCACAACTTGTCCAGATGGATGCTGTGAGAGACAGTATGAAAAGCTTTACTACAATCCAGAAAAACTACACCCACTGCCTTCTCTTCATGTCCCAGCTGGACAACCTTATCCTAGAAGGATATCAAATTAGTTAAATAGGACTTTGCCTTTGTGAACCCATGTTGACTGTGCATGATGCTTGCATTATTCTTTAAATATCATTCAATAAAACCCTGTATAATACACTCCACAATTTTTCCAAGTTAGAACCTAGGTCCGTATTTCCCAAGCTCTTTCCTCACACCATTTTTAAAATTGGAATAATACTGGCTAGCTTCCAGTCAGTAGGGACCTCTTCAGAGTTCCAAGACCTTTGGCAGATGATCAACAGGGGTCCTCCAATAACATCCACCGTGCAAGCAAGTAGGAACTCAGCCAGCTTTCTTCCTTGTCTCACATAACATGCCTGGTACTAACCAGGCAATTTTGGATCTTTTCACCAAGTAAATGAAAAACATATCGTAAGAAGAGAGACTTCATGCCTTTCACGTTTTAGACAGGTAGGACAACCCAGACCACCTGCACTTCTGGAAAATGTTTTACTTCAGGTAACAGCAGGTGAGAAAGAATTAATTCATCTCACATAGACTACTAAAGATATAGATCAGTGTAGACTTTAAACTAGCATAAACCAGTCCTGCTGATAAAGGAAGTCATCTTCCCCGGTCTCCTGACTGATCGTTTCCACTCCTGTGTGTCCAGTTTTCATAGGCCACTACATGTGAATGGCATTGGTAGTGATCCCACTGAGAATATGAGAGGGGGTATAAAACAAAATTTGACCATTTAAGCAACATGAGTATGGGAAGGAGTAATGAAAGAATGAGTTTCTCTGTCCAGCTCCAGCTGTATACTACAGTAAGATCCATTTACACCAGCATTTTGGTTTGAATCAGAATTGTGCCTCCAAGGTGTATCTCCCAATTCTCTCCACTTGCTACACCTTGGTTCACATACCGAAATGCTCTCAGGGAATACAAACTGAATTCCTTTCAAATGAAATTAAACAAGATATACCCTGATGGTTTAGGGCATTCAGTGCTTGGGACTGAAACTGTCATGAATGAAAACGCCAGTACATCTATCGGAATCTAAGAACCAACTTTTTGCTTTATAGGTATGGGCTTATCAGACTGCATTAGCAGTCAGAGTCTTTGGAATTCTGCTATCTAGAGCTAACAGTCCAGCTTTTCCTAAAATTCCACTTCCTCTCAGACATGGACTTGAGAGAGAAAATTAATTTTCTTTCATTCAGTACCAACAGAACTGCAAATTAATGCTGTTTGAAAGGGCAGAGACTCCTACAAGAAGGCTAAGAGATCAATCAAGAGAATGATAAAGGGGAAAAATATAAAATCTCTATTGGGTGGATGAACTAATGAATCCTCATAAGAACTGTTTAATATTGTCCTATTTCTTATTTTTTAAACGCTGTCATACAATCCAGGCTACAGTTTTCTTGCTAAATGATGTATATCTTTAAATGATAACCTCCTCCTTCCTTTTTCTTTCCTTCATCTTCTCCTTTAAAACATTCCTCCAATTAGACTTTATTTTGATGTCACTGATACCCTTGCTTTACAGCTGCTCTTCACCTAGTTTTGCTTCTTTTTCTGCTGCAGAAAATGTAGTCATTTGCATGTACGAATGAGCAGGAATATCAGGCTTGTTTCCATGTATAAATAATCTGCAATAAATTAAGTATTTATTTGCAAGAAAGACAGTGGACAGAGGGAAAAAAAAATCTCCTGTCTAAGAATTAATGAAAACCTAGGGACTGAGATATCTCAGTTCTGCATCAAAACAGAGATTTATTTTTAGCTCTTCTGAGAACTGCTGACTCGTTCCCGCTGTAAAGTGCCTCAAATTTGATGGATTTTTCAGTAATCTGAAACAAAAGTATGTCAAATGCTTCCTCTTACTGAACTCTTGGTCCAAAATGATCCTACCAAAATGACGCAGCAGGTTCTCTTACTTCATCATTATGAAGATTTATTTAGATATAGAAAAGGGTCTCAGCAGGAACATGAAAGCAAGCAAGTAATAGTAACAAAGCACAACCTGTTATCCACACCAAAGCCTTGATATCCACACCAAAGGCTGAAAGCACGTGAGACAGCACATGGGAAGTAGTCATGGAAAACTGTACTTTAGGGCATTGCAAAAGGTGGGTCCCCTGACTAAGAAATACACTGTGGTGACCAACTTCATGAAACAAGCATCAAGGATCAGTACAGCATATGGAAAAGCCCATCTCCTTACTGTGTACTTGAGGGAGAGGAAAAAGGGCAAAACTAATGCAAATAAATCATTAATGACTTCATGGTTTTGACTGAACTAGACCATGACATCTGAATTGCAGCTAACAGCCCCAGTGGTACCCAGTTCTCAGGAGCTTTGTCTCAGATTCCTATACTGGGCCACCGTTCAGAGTCTTACTGGCAGGGTTTGAATTGTACAAAGGATGAGAGATCATTCCTAATGATTGGAATTATTTCAGTCTCAAAGTTTAGCCAACCTTAGCTCCAAGTTAATTCACTCCTTTACCATTTCTCTCTAACCCTTTTCCTCACAAGAAAGAATAAGGCTCATGTTGCAGCTGACTGAGATACAATTGGATGCTATAAAAAACCAAAATGTCAGTGCCTGAACTGAAAGTTTGCTGCTCTTCCATCTTCCTTCCACCTCCTTACCTTTTATTTGAAGTTACAAAAATACAGCTTTGGAGTCTTTCAGTCCCATTGGACTAGTTTCACTTGATTTCAATTTAACTGAGGACTGTGTTTTAAGGAAGGCCAATATTCTCTCTTTGCTCATTTAATGGATATCCCACTTTTATTTGTATTTTTCATCGAGCAAGTAATTACGAGTGTAATGTATAATCCTGCTGTAGGTAATAAAATTCAGAGAGGAGCATGGAAATGCCATTCAAAATGCAGCCCTGGTGCCTGAAGATTGCCCTATGTGTGATGATGTGGAAGATAATTTAGCTAGTTTATAAAATTTGCAAACATTAGGCTGCAGCACTGTGAAGAAAATCAAGTACAGGTAAAATTGTTCATATTATAGACAACACAGGATACATAAATATGCACGTGCTACAAACATGATGGCTTTTTAAAACTAAAAATAGCTGTGTTTCTAGAATTAAAGTGATCTTATGCATAAACCACCAGATTCATTAGCTATTATTATACAAGTCTGATAGGAATTAAAGTTTCGGCAGTCCGCAGCTGAAATGTTGGATTAGCATGGGCCAACCCAAACACAAAGCTTTTCACAGTGCTCTGGTGAACACCCATTTGGTGTTGAGGAACACTATTGCAATTTTGGTCTGTGAAAGACAACAAATTATTAATTTCAAAAGCTCATGTTTGTTCTTCTTTTAAGCTGTTAATTGCCCAGAAAATGGAAATAATAAGGACTGATTTCCTGTAGTTACTGTCTCATTGAAGCTTTTCCTGAATCTGAGGCACTCATAATGCCTCTTCATTATATAGAGATTCTGGCATTTAACAGAAACTGACATCAAGCCACAGTCGTTTCCTCCGGAAGGGCTGAAGCACTTCCCTCTTCTCCTTTGGTTATTTTCCCTAGCCAAGTAGGATCTTTGTTGTTTTGTTTGTTTTGTTTTTAACTTTCACCCTTTTTTAAATTTGGCTAAAAAATCAGTTTGAAAGAAACTTGAAAAATAAGGGAGACACATGCATACACATACAGTATGATCCCACAAGCCTGTTTTTCATGGGAACAGTCTGAAAACTTCATCATCTGCAAACAGAAATTTAAATACATGAACAGAAAGGAAAAGGTGTCTGGAATACAAATGTGTCCTTTTCCCTTGGGGTACAACTGCATATACTCAACACTAGCCCAGACCAAAAGATTAATGCCAATTCTATAAAACCATACATCTCTAATGAAAGCTTAGGAACATCTTTATTCAAGAAAGAAGCAGAGGGTATTGAGATAGTGCGAGTGTAATTTATTTTCTATTTAAAAAAATAAAATCTCTAAAGAAATGTGCTGAACATTTCATTTCTTTACACCAGGGGCTTACTACAGCAAGTAATATAATAAGAAAATTTATTCATGGGGGGTTTACTAACTGTAATTGGCTATCAACTGGATCAGAGGTATTTTACCACAAAATAATTGATGAAGGAAACAGAAAGATGCTCAGTTTGAGCCACTCCTAGCTATACTTCCCTCTCTAAGCAATGGATAGCATAGCTAGAATCTAACTCAGCATGTCTGTCATGCTGTTCTTTGAAAGCAATTATTTCACAGAAATAAGGATAATTATTAAAATGTACTCTTCTGCAGGTACATCACCAAAACTTTGTCAAAGTGTCATGTTGAACATGTGGTAGAGAACACCACAGCATAAACCACTCACATTAAAAACTTCCTTGTGCACTTTCTGAGTGAGTGGAAGACATGAAATTACCCCCTTGGAGTAATTTATTACTGTAACATTGTATAAACAATTAGGGTATTTCTTGTAACTTTGGGTTGCGCTTGCGGGTAACTCCTACACAGATTGCAAATTGCTTCATGTTTATCACAGAATTCTTCCTTCTGTCCCAAGTCAGTTTATGCACAACCTAGAAAGGAAGAACTGAAAATTGCTCAGACTTAATTCTGGAAACCAACAAGAAAATCACAGCTTGATCTTAGACAACAACATGTGAATAAGAAGAATGTAGTTAACACCGCAGTTCTTTCCTTCTGGTCCTCCTGCCTTTTGTAACCAAGCATACCACTAAGCCTCAGTTACCTTGTGCACTGATCAGCATTACATACAGCAATCTGTTTTTCCCTTGAAGTGAGTCTGACCTTTTAACATGGTGACATACAGTATTAAGATGTTGTGATTTGCCAGTGCTGGGATAAAACCTGGGGTAGTGACTCAAAAGCCACTTGTTCATTATTCCTGGTGGACTTAGGGCGATTATTTCCAAAAAGATACTGAATTGTTCCACTGCAATTTGATCTAAAGTCAACTAAAATTTGACAGTTTTCGCTACATTATGTGTCAACCTTTATATCTGCCAACCTAAAGGAGAGAGGGAAATTCGGATGATGAAAAATAATGAGGCAAGCATAATGCCTGTTCAAATACTTGCAACATAATCTTCCATATCGCTGACACTTCAACTCTGATCTATATACAGACATAGATAGTATCTTGGGTGTGGCTAGAGTTACCTCTCCTTTTAATAAGGTCTGTTCAAAACTTTTCTCCCTTAAACTGTTAGAAAATATCACAAGTAGCAAAACCAAGTTTGTTGTTGGATCAGTTTTTAAATCTCTGCAGAACCAGGATTCACTCAGAGCCCTTTGTAATAGCAGGATCTATGTGCATCATACCGCACAATTGGCATCTTATTCTCCCAATGTAAAGGACCATTATTTTGTTTTCCAACAGACAGTACATGCACCACTAGGCTGGTAAATTTAACAAGAAAGATTTATATAGCCATAAGTTGTTACTAAACACTATTTTACAGGTATAGATACACTGAAAGAGAAAAATAAGAAAAAAGTATATACCTGTTGGGTAGTGTTCATTTACTGGCCAACTGTCAACCTGAAGTGTGGCATTGCCACCATTCCTGGTAAAGCGTACCACGTGGTATTTGCCATCGTTTACAGGTGTGCTTTCCTCTTTAATAGAGATGTCCACTGTGCCAATATTGAAGACTACACCAATCTTGCCTTGCTCCTAAAATAAAAGAAAAAAGAAATAAATGCTTGTAAATTGCTGCCTATTAGGAGAATGCTCTTGCCCTACAAATACCTAGTGGGTAATTGTGCCGGTAGATGGCGCTGAAGAATACACAGAAGCATCATTTTGCGCTTTGTCAGGACACATTTCAGTGACTCTGCTTCAACACATTGTCTTTTGCACTCTCCTTTACAGAATTCACCTGAATGTACTGACTCGTTTGTTCCCTTAAAACATCACAGAAGACAGGCTGTAGATCAGGCCACAAAAAACAGGAGATGGGGATAAATATTAATTTGCACAACAAATCTAGTGATTATTAGCAGTCACTAGTTCAATTGTTACCCGAAATGCAGCCACTGGCATGCTGTATATCCCAACTTTCATTCTGTTATTCTGCTTGTGAAACAAACAGCCCCCAACCCAAAACAAATAACTGAGATCTAGCAGGAAGAGCACAGTTGCAAGAGGAATGGATTTAGAAGGAAGCAAAAATGTAATTAGCCAATGACCACCTGAGAGAAGCTGATTGGTCTTAAATCAAATGAAAAACCTCCCACATTCTCAGAAGACAGTAGTGGCTACCGTCTTTCAATTTTCAACATCACACCCCAAGTAGTGCCTTAACAATATAGTAGTCCTCCATAGTGTTTTCCTAAAATATTTAATACTACTAACTTAATGCCAGAAATTCCTGTCACTGTTCAATACACAATTAAAAGGAATGCAGAGATTCAACTCTGGTCCAGACAGGCAGAATTAAAACGTCTCATATAGTAAGCCTTATGTTTGTTAGCCATGCACACTATAAATTAGCACTAACTTCATTAATTGTCTTAATAGCAAAATCAAGGGAAAAAAACAACAGTTTAAGTGGTCTTGTACACAAATATAGCCTCTTCAAAACAAACCTGAGGTACACTAAGAGGCCAAGAGACAATTTTGTTACTGTTATTGTCTTGCATATCTGTTAGTACCTTACATATCTGCTTGGTAACAAGACAACTGCATCCTTCGAGACTGTTACCCTGATTGACTTCAGTACATTCACATTAGCAAATTTTAGCAAAGAAAGCAACCTCTCCTCCTGTACTTAGAGGGCCACCTCAGTTTCCTCTCATAGATTTATTCCTTTCTCCTGGTATCAACAGACCTTATCCTTAAAACCCCCAGGTCTTATAATTTCTTACAGAAGCCTTTTCTGATTCCTGCTTTATCTTACATTTCAAAGTTTACTCATACCAAAATATTCATCACAAGTTCCTTATATCCTCAGTACTCTTCTTTTTTTTTTTTGGACTTTTTTCCTAACACCCCGGCCCCTAGTCCTCAGACTACACCACTTATACTAGGAAAAGAAAACAGTCCTGTAGCTGAAGAGGTAGTTTAAAAACTTTGACTGTGCTTCAACTACTTGAAGTTTAGCACAGTAACAGTAAGCACCTTGATTTTCCTCCCATTATAATGGTAGATTTTAGACTGCTAAATGTATGCTGAATAGCAGCACACAGGTATATTCACAATGCTATGATTTGAATGCTATGCTTTGAATGGATTTCCCTGCAAAATAACAAAAATCTTTTTTCAGTAGAACATGGGGTAAGTGTATTGCTGCTCCCAGCGGACACATTAACTCAGATACTCTTTGAAACAACCAACCTTTCTTCTCTTATGCTATCCTAAAAATAAGGGAGTTTTCAGTGAGCAGAGATTTATCTCAGGTAAAGCCCTTGCTAGCACACCTTTACCACTTTGACATACAAAGTATATGGTGTCCCAGTACTGGTTTAGTGAAAATTTGCTGGCAACCACAAAATTATCTGCATAGCAATTAGCAAAGAATAAGCCAAAAAAAAAAGAACAAAGTCTACTGACCAGGAAATGTGACTACTGACTCCATATGGCTTTGCAAGGTGCTCCTGGACAATCTCTCAGATAACTTTTCAATTGCCATCAATACATCAGCCTTCTTTTGCAAACTGTGGCTGTTCTGAGGACAGTCCACTGTGGGGAAGGCATAACGTGAGCAGGTAAAATAAAGAGCTGCGCCTTCTCTAACAAAACAGATCACCACCACCATAGAAGAGGAAGGGATTACGAGGTATTCAGCAAAGTGAAAGCTTTGTACCTTCAAGCACTACAGGCTTAACAAGGCAGAGATAAAAACTTGCTAGTGCAGAAAGGGACAGTGGGAAGTTTAGCTCATCTTCCTTGCAGAAAGAGAAAACGTTTTTTATCTCTCCTTTGAGGAAAAGGAGATAGCACCTTTTGCCATTCCCTTTCCTGGCACTTGAAGGACAAACCCTATTTAAAGGGCTAGTGATAATCCTTGGATAAGAGAGCAAATTGGAAAAGAGATAAGATTCTGGAAGCGGAGGACTGCAAAGTACCAGTGGCCTTCAGGCTGCCAGAGAAAGAATGGAAATGAGCAAACTGGTGCCCTCCCCTTCCCAAGAAGATTGCCCCCCAATCCCATAGCCAAGGGACCGCCAGACCTTATAAAAGCACTGTAACATTTTGTTGTAACTGAGAAATTTAAAAATGGGTCTAAAAAGCCCCAAACTATCATGAGTCTGACCAAAAGCCTGCTCCAGTTCTCTTCAGTCCCACCTTGGGCAGAGCTCCGTGACGCTTCAACACAAGTTTTGCAAAAGTTCAACTTCATGCCAGATGTTGACACTCTTCTCTGGACTGAGTAGAAGCTTGTAACAAAAAATGGTTCTCTTCCAGTTACCAGGATAAAACAAAATATAACATAGTACACCTATTGAAATCAAACTGCATACACAGATACAGTTTATTCATGAAATCTACATTTCTAGGGCACCAGACACTATGAAAATAAGCAACAATTAGTTTGTGCATTCTCAGCAGGGAAAAAAAAATAAAGTTAAAGCAAAACATAACGAAAATCCTACAGCAAATAACAGTGACCACGGACACGGGGCAAATCCAGGATTTTCAAAATCTCTACATTTCCACTTTCCCACACTACACCACCTCATTAAAAGCAGCTTTTACCAAGACCTACCATCCTTCTAAATCTGAAAGATAAGCTTTACGGTTAAACTTTAACACTTCATGATGGATGTGACCTTTCATTCCTTTCCCCACTCAGTCAGCTAGTAGATTTTCTTTCCATGTTACCAAACACAAATTTTAACGAGACCACTAAGTATGTGACAAAGAAAGGTCTACCTTTGAGCCACTATCTGTAATGTTTATTTTGTAGTTAGAGGAAAAAAAAATAAATCCTAACATCACAAAAAGGGAAAAGCTGAATACACAGAGCCACAGGCAGTATGCAACATAAGTGTTCCAGAAGGGCTCAAGAGAATTCTAACAGACAGCATGCATGATGCAGCATTTAACATACTGCATTATTACTCACTGGGCTGCCCCAATCACTTTCCATAAAAAGGTGACCATTAATTAATGTTTTTGAAACCTCCAAGTGACATCAAGTGCTGGCACTAAATCTTGGAAAACTGAGAGCCATTTTATTTATAAATAATGAAGTGAACTCAGCATTCAATCTGTATTTTACTTTCCCCCTTCTTTATTTAAGGCTACTGTGCCAAAAAGGATTTTTAAAGTTCATCAAGAATTTATCTTTTGCTAATTTGCCCCATAAAATTGCTACTTTCAAAAGCCACATTACCATTTCTTCACTTACAGTCCTTCTGGAGATAAAATTCTGCCATGATGTCTCTGAGACTTCAGACAAATAATTATGATCATATAATGGAATAGTTGTAGATAAATTGTAAGAACAAAACCGCAAAGTACTAAAAAGAATGTACAAGGCCTCACTTTGACCTCTCTTATTCTACATCATTTCCTACTGCAGAATCCTGGCAACAGTTTTTTGTTATATGCACTGTTACCAAAACATTTTTAACATTATTAAATGATATAGGGACTAATCTACAGCCTGGATCAGGAGATCTGCAACTAACATTATTTCATTTCGGGCAACTTTTTACCTTAGCTTTCCGTGAAACAGATTCTTCATCTGTGACAGAGGGATGATAATCACCTATCTTTCCAAGCTCTCAAGCCCTGTAAACTCAGATATATTTTACCTAAACATTTATGATACTCTGACAATCCCAACCCTTTCAGCCTTGAGAGCAACTACAATCTAAGAGGAGCAGGTCCCAATGTTTTCTCAGCTTCTACTTTCAACTCCTCCAAAACCCCTTCCTTTCATCTGAAAGGACTATGGGAAAATTTCTGAGGTCTGACATTTTTGCAGGTATGTTTTTCCTTCCATCCAAGGAGAATAGAGCCTGTCTGCATGCAAATTGTCCAGCCTTTGTTTTCTACATGCTGTGCCTTTACATCATGAAGACATCTGTCTTTGCACCTAGCAGACCAGGTACAAAGAAAGTCAAATGGGAATGGAAGTGATTCTGTGTGATAAACACAGTTATGATTCGTGTCAGAGTAGAATATGGTGTGGTCATTGTACCCTGTGTGGATCTGGCA
>WYDI02027981.1:83717-112280 GCA_009867235.2 Psittacus erithacus
GGATCACCTCCTTCGACCTGCTGGTCACTCTCCTTTTGATGCAGCCCAGGATACGGTTGGCTTTCTGGGCTGTGAGCGCACGCTGCTGGCTCGTGTTCATTTCCAGATGCTCCTCACCTCTTCCAAAAGAAATGAGGAGGCAGTAATAAAATTAGTGGATTTGAAACAAAAAAGGAGGTTTTGAGTTTTCTTTAATTTTGTTCCCCCTCCACACAGACACACAATGTGAACTTTTTACTGCAAAATGCTGTGGGTGTTAAAAAGTTTGCATGCATTCAAAGGGAGACAGAACAAGATCACAGAAGAAAAAATTTGATTGTTGCTGAACATACAAACACATCTGATCCAGAAAGTCTTGAGAAACAGCTGGTGAAGTGGGACAGCACTTGAACGAGAGCAGGCCTTCCATGCCTCTCCTACTGTTATTTTCTTCCCCAGGCATCCAGCTTTGGCCACTGTTGGAGGCAGTATTGCAGATTAGCTGAATGTGTGAGGTCTGGACCTAGTACAGCCATTCCTATCTTCTGCCTGATCTCGTGAGCTGTTCTGCAGTCTTTGCATTTCAGTAGTTAAGGTTACTTTCATAAGAAACAGAAGTTTGTAGGTTGATTTCAGATAAGAATATCTTTCCTACCTGAAGATTTATTGTTTGAGTTGGTTTTTTTCCCAGCAGTTCTGAATGAAAAATACAAAGATGTGTTTGACTTGGTATTGGTATTTCTGTAGATGTCAAAGACTTGTACTGAATGAAACAGATTGGCTTTCATTCTCTTCCTGAGAAAGACAGAAATTAAAATTTCAAGCTGAGAATAAAATGTATAAAGTGAGAAATGTTTTGCTTTTGAAGTGATGGTATGTTGAGGTAAATCAAAGGTGCTGATAGAGAGCTTGCTTGTTTTTTTGTCTTTTGAAAGTGTTGGTTAAGTATCTAGTTAACAATGGCTGGCCACCTTGGTTTAGATCAAAAAAATGCTTGCAATCAACTAAATTTTCACTGCTTTTTTTTTATGGTAAGCGTGCCATATCTGCACTCTGTCGATGAAGAAACCAAACTACAAAGAACAAATTTGTAGGTTCTGAGCCTAAAACGGAACTTCTAATCCCCCTTGCATAAGCATATGAATAAAAGTAATGTACTTTCAGGAAGTACTGGATGCAATGCATTCAGATGCTCAGGAGCTCTGACAACATAAGCCTTTTTTGAGATGCTTAGCTATGATTTAGGAGCAAAACTCCTCATCTAGATTTAAATTCTGGCGTAAGCTATTACCAGAGAGGTGGTAGAGTTGGTATCAAAGGCAGGAGCAGACAGAAGGAGTGCCATTCAGTAAAAATATTGCTCCATCCACAGCTCTCCAGGATAATCTTGTTGCAGAACCTGAAAAGGTGGAGGAAACTTCATCCAGTCCTGAACAGCTGGTAGCTTGGCTTTATATCAGCTTGATGTGGGAGGTACAGGTTCACTCCCCCTCTTCTGAATCAGTCAGATCAGCAATTTCTCAAGTAATGGGTAGATTCACTAAATTGCAGATGTTGCATTTTTGACTGTGTTCTTTTTTGTTGTTGTTTGTTTATTGGGGTGGTTTGTTTGCTTGTTTTTTCCTCTGGAAAGAGTGAACTATATTAATAAAAAATGTATGCTTCCTCTGATAGTTTTGAGATCTTGAGCTGTTAACTGGTTGGAAAGCTGTTGTACTGTGTTGTACTATGCCATTGCAAAAAGCAGAAGCTACTGCCCTGGAGAGTGAGTGCAAAGCAGAAAGAGCTACTCTTCATGCTTTCCCAAGTTTTTTTTTGCTAATATACCAAGGAAAGTCTGGTTTAAAGGGGAGTACCCCTACATATGACTTTATCTGCTGCTTCTGCTTGTCAGTCAGTGATTTCTTTTTTTTCCCTGAAGTTTCATAATCTGAGGAGTAGCTTCTCTTTACTGAGGTGGGGCTCTGGAGTGCTCACTGCTGTAATGTGGCGGCATTGCTGAGCAAGTTGTCGCTCAACCAATTAACAGCTTCAACAAGCTCGGGGAGAGTGATAGCCTGAGAAAAATAGCCCAGTAGTGACATTAAGGGCTTTAGTATCGAAGTTTTTGGAGGCAGTCTAATATTAAATAGGCTCTTTAGAGAGATGTATCAAGGCGTTAGAGATGCATATCTGGCTTTTGAACTTTGAATTTGCCAGTGACTTTGTCAGTGGCCTATGGGAAGTTACAGAATTTCTATTCATACTGGGGGTTTTGTGCATTTTTCTGAAGACAGATATAAATTAGGAGAGTTTAGGATTCCTAACTGCGATAACTGCCTATTTTCATATATTATGCAGACATATCTAAACTATCTTTGAAGTTTAAGTTCATACTGTTTCAATTTTCCTGACACAAGTTGTGTGGGTAAAGATTTAAAATACTGTTAAATTTGAAATTCAATCATTAGTTTCTAGCAGTCTTTGAGTAACTCAGTTTTCCAGTACTAATAGGCAATGTATAGTAGTTTTATAACAATTAAGCAAAAGCTTCACAAAGGGAATTAAACTCAATCAGATAACATATGTACCCTGACAGCTGAATGTGCATTTTCTCCAACATTAATTTGTGCTTCTGTATACTGATCTGAAGTCAGAATGCCTCAGGTATATCTGTGTTGCAGCTGACTGCCCTAAATCTTAAGTGCAGATTCATTTTAACACACTTTATATTCTTGACTCCGTTGTTTCTGGGGCGGAAAAAACAACGCTTACTACTTACTTTCAGCTTTTAAGTATTTATTTAATTTTACAGTGATGTAAAATTAATTTTAAGGAATATGTACACAGTGTTCTGTTAGCTGAGAAACATACATAGGAAGTTTTAAAGCACTTTTGTCTATATATGCCTGTTTGTAACAGTAATATGCAGAGATACCTGCTTTTACATGGCTTTGACTTTTCAAAGTGTCTTGACTAACTTTGCCAGCACATAGCCCCAGGTAATTTATTTGTATACTTTAGAAAGTTTGCAGGCAAATAGCATTTGATATTTTAAATGCTCATTTAAAAAATACTTTGAGAACACAAAGATTGAGAGGAAGTTTCACTCTTAAAAATCGCTGTGTCTTGAATTTGTCTGGGAAACCAAATTGTTTCACCAATTGTGAAATATTTCAGTTGATGCACATGCTCATTTCTAGTTAGCAAAGGTCATATTTTTCTAAGAAACTAGTACGTTGAGATTGAATTACCGTGTTTGGAGGATGTTATTTTGCTCAAAAGTTATGTTGAGTTGAAGAACTTTTCCCAAAAGACTTTATTAAAGTGGTACTGTACCTAAAGCACCAACTTTAGTCATCAGAGGTTATTTTGTTATAATTACACAGACATCTTGAGACAGAGGTGAGAAGAAAAACCAGTTTGTCTGAGTTGTTTCCAGATGCCCTAAACTACCAGAAGATTTAATTGCTTTATGGGAGCCAGGCTTGAGGAGAGAGCGTATATTTTGTCAGATAAACCTGGGAGAAACAAAGTTCTTACAGCCCATTGATTGAAGTTTCCTATGAATACAATGGTCCCTAAGAAGCAAGGTGCAGGGTAAAAGGAGGGAGGTGTAAGATACAGGGAGAAGAGTAAACTCCTGAGCAGGCACAGTAGCTGAAGTGATATAATTAATATGCTGCTGTTTTCTTCAGCAGCTGGATCCTGCAGTGTAAACCGGGCACTTTCTCCCCCATCCTCAGTAACTTGGAAACCAATATATTATTAAAAATAAGCAACTGTTTTAACTTCAGACACCACCCCCCCTCCCCCCCAACCTACTTTTTCATTTGTGTTTGACTTGGCAGACAGTCCTTGGACTTTGGTTAACCTAATCCAAACCCAAGTTTGTTTCTAACGTACAGCCTGTCAGAACAGACATCTGACATAAATTCTTAAAATACTTTTTCTGTGTACTGTTATGGTTAACATTTTTACAGTCTTATCATAAATTTCTTCTGATGTGAGTGAAGAGTAACATTTACATATCAGAATATATTTCCACAGCTGAAGAAATGTGCAGGCTTGTAATTCCAGTTTAGTCCCAGCAGTGTTTTAATACAGTTTATATTGTGGAGTCACTGTCAAATATTTTCATTTTTATGGTCTGAAGGCTGTGCTGAATGAAGTTTTCTGAAACTGGCCTTTCAGAGAACCTGATGTCCCGTGGTCTAGTGGACCGGTTCTTTTTTATTGAATTCTGGATTGTATCCGATGTGAAGTAATAGACTATAGGGTCAAAACAGCAGTTTGAAACAGCGATGCACAGAGTGATGGGGTACATAGTCCTGACTGCAGTTACCACAGAACAATTAATCCAGGTCTGTGTTCTCATAAGGGAGTAAAGTATTAAGGTAATGTTATAAGGCACAAAGCAGAAGCAGAATATCACCAAATGGACAAAAATCATTTTGAGTACCTTCTTCTTGCTTAATTTATTCCGACTTAATGTAAGGGGTTTATTCAAAGTACGTAAGACCATAGTAGAGCAGGTCACGTTCAAGATGAGTGGAATGAAAAACCCAACGATTTCAATGAAGATAACAATCCGGGATAGGTAGGTTTTCCATGTGTCCTCGGAAAAGTTTTCAAAACATGTCCTTTGTTCGGTATTATTCCGGCGATTTGTGGACTGGAAAAAGCTGGCTGGTGTGCTGCCTGCTAACACAGTTATCCATACTGCAGCACAGACAATTTTTGCATTCCTTTTGGTTCGGAGAGTCTTGGATCGAAAGGGGTGTACTATAGCTAAAAAGCGATCTACGCTTATGCAAGTCAGAAA
Source organism: Psittacus erithacus (assembly GCA_009867235.2). NCBI lineage: Eukaryota > Metazoa > Chordata > Aves > Psittaciformes > Psittacidae > Psittacus > Psittacus erithacus. The sequence goes on from WYDI02027981.1 coordinate 88,501, forward strand.
TAAAATGCTCCCATACATATTTGTATAAAAGAGGGTAACAGAAATCTTGCACAAAATGTCTCCAAACGGCCAGTTTCTTGTTACGAAGTAATAAATCCTGAAGGGTAATGTAAACACAAAAAGCAGATCTGATATTGCTAAATTAAGCATGTAAGTTGTAGTTTCATTTCGCACTTTTAATGTACAAGTAAAAATGTAGATAGCAACACAGTTTGCTATGAGGCCGAGAACAAACACCATGCTAAAGATACAGCCATATAAAGTATATTTAAAGGAGTCCTCAGTGGAGCAATTAGAGCTTACCATTATAATGGTATATTTCAGATTCCTGTGATTGGGAGGTTTCTCTGGTATTTTTATTGCAACTTTTGTAAAATTCTTGAAGAAACTTGAAGCTGTATTTGAGCTGTGCAACTGGCAAGTTTGTTGCACTGTAAAGCTTCAGGGAAGAAACACAAGCTCTGTAGCAGGGGAGTACATCTCCAGCAGTGATCACGAGAAAGTCACTCTTCTCTTCCAAGTGCTATTTGTAATCACATAGCCAGTCTTCAAAAGTCAATAAACATACCATTTGTGGCTGCTGAGGTCATCCCAAAGCTTGTTTAATTCCATTTTCCCCCCTCGATTCAATGAAGCCACTGTAAAACTTTCTGCCTTACTCTTGGCTGCAGATCGTGGTAGTGAAGTCTTGTCCATTCAAATTTACTGTGCAAGTATGCTTTAGAGAACAATTTCCTGGGTGCCGGCAAAGTGGCAGCACTTGCATTTCTCCCTCAGCCTTCTTTCTGTAAAACAAGCTTTCCAGCTCCTGGGAGCACTTGCCTGCTCGCTCGGCCTGTGGGGCGGGAAGCAAGCTGCTTGCAAGGGCAGAAATGAAATTCCAGAGCGTGTTTGTTCCTGCAGAGCACTGCTCTTGCTTCCCGACAGCCTCTCGCCTGCCCAGCTCCTTCTGAGGAAGAGAGCAGGGAGCTCAGGCAATTTGTAGTATGACATCACAGGAAGAAGAGGTTGAACTGGCAGGCTGAAGAGTGGTTTCAATTCAGCTTGTTTGCCTTACTCTAATCTGATAATGCATCTGCTGGGGCTGTACCTTGCAGGCGTGCGACTGGTCACCAGCAGAGCGCTGCAGCTGCAGCCTCCAGATAGCTCTTTCTATACTCCCTGAAAGGTCCTTTGTCAGCGTTGCTGGCGTGTGAAAGCTTCATCACAAAATCTTTTTCTGCAGTTATAAGGAGACTTTTAAGTGTCTCAATGCCTTAAAATTCCTGTTTATGTTTGGAGATAATGGTTATTGTGGTGTTTATGGTAATATTATATTGGATTGAACTAATGTTACATTTTTTGCTAGATATCTTTGTTTGTGATAGATAACATGTTAAATCAACAGAAATCAGCCCAATTCCCTCAATACACCAGTACAAGCCTCAGGAGGGGTGAAGTAACATTAATAGGTAATTAAATAATTTCACCAAAAAAATGGTGAAAGAGAGAGGTATACAGATTGTTGTGGATTGTTCTTAGATATTCCCAGGACTGAGGTGTGTGGCAGTAGGAGGAGAAATTTTTAACCTGTGCTGTACTAAAAGGCCTATCCCAAGCTTTATTTCTAATCAGAAAGATGGTTCTTTTTACAGAAAATATGCTTCAATCTTTTGTATAAACTTTGGAGTACAGAAAGGATTTTCTTCTATATGTAAGCACAGAATTAATACACCAAACTAAATACTGCACTATTCAATTGTTTCTGATAATATAAAGGAGGCCAGTTACTGCACATCCACCAAATACTCCCATTAGTCACTGATTAATGAGGCGAAAACATGTTGTAATTAATTAAATTAAGTAAATATAAATAAAGCATCTCTTCTTGCCTGTAGGGGCAAATAGGAGATAAATCTCAGTTTAGACAGACTCATCTATTTAACAACACCTGGGATAGACTCACTTCTGGCATCAAAACCAGTCTATTCCTAATGTTTAGAATAACAAATCTCTTCATATCTGACTGGGTGGTATGGTTCTTTTGAACTAGATTTTAATCGGTTGTACCTAAGCAAGGCTCTGGGCAAAACCTTTCTAGTCTGCTGTAGAGGAGAGTAAGTAATAGCACTTCACAGGGGTTTGGCATAGTTTGTTTGTTTTTTTTTTAATGTAAGGTATGTCAAGCAAAATTCAGAAACGTAAAAGTGACTCTTGATTATTTTAGCTCAGGTTTTCTTGATTTGTTCAGGTTTTCTTGATTAGTTTCTTCTGTGAACTCTTTCACCTTGATTTTGAGGTGAAATCAGGCTTTTTTAATTCAGTAGGGTATAACCACAAGAAACCTTTAGAACTATTTTTGAAATCAATGCTTAACTGTAAAATGTAGTGCATTTCCACTTCTAAGTCAGCAAGAAAGGAAAATGTGAGCTTGGCAGTCTCTTGTGTGTCCAACTCAATTTGTACCTTAGCATAAAGTTGTCTTACCTGGCTTTCCTCACAAAAGCAGTTGTCACACGTTGCTAAATTTTGTGTCTGTTCCCAGCAGGCTTGCTCGGTGAAAGGGCAGTTTTCCTGCAGGAGTCCAGGAGTTCTGCAGTGGGCCATGGAACCTCTGAGCTCAGTTTTCCTGCTTCTAGCTTTGTTTGCACAAGAGAACTGTGCGGGACAGGGTCAGTTAGTGGAATGAAAATCCCTGAAGTACAAAAATCTGCCATTAAATGTCAAAACCTCAAGCCAGAATTCATGCTAAGAGAGAGAAACTAATGGAAATGAGTACGTCTCTCTTATTCACTAAATTTGCTTTTCCGTTTGGGTGAAGGTGTGGGTGCACAGACACGAGGTGGTCTTTCTTTAGAGGAAAAAAACATCTTCAGCATTAGTAACAATAAATTCTTACAGTGCTTACAAAGCCAGGAAATACGCTGTTAAATGAAGGTTGTCAGATGCACAAAATACTGTATGTAACTCCTTTATTCTATAACTAATGTTACTGCTTTTAGAAACATCACTGTATCATGATAGATTTGTTCTCACTTCAGTTATTGTTGCAGTGCAGACAACCCTGGCAGGACAGTATTTTCTTTGCCCTAAGTGTTGTTATTTGTCCGGCTGTCTTCATGGGGTATAGCATTTTTCATCTGTTTACTGGAGTTTCTTTTTGAGCATGTGTATGCACAGGAAGGATTTTATTATGGTTGAGACATAGGGCTGAAAGCCCGGAAGTCTGTTTCTGCCTGTGCCACAGGGTTGCTCCTCCAACCCTGGCAAAGTTTTCTATGGTTTTATGCTTTTTTAGCTTCCTTCTGTGTAAGAGCTGGTTCATTTCTTCACTGGGATGAGAGGCCATCTTAATTGTTAAATATGTTTTGGAGTCCATGGATATAACAATCATAGAATAGTTCAGGTTGGCAGGCACATTTGGATAGAGAACTCCTTATCAAATATGCTACTGAGATAATTACAGTAGCTAGTGAATAGCAATAAAATGTAGGAAGGTTAAAATTTTGTATGTTTATGTTAAATCCTGCCAAGCAAAAGGATCTCTTGAGAGACTTGATTCAACACTGTATGTCTATGGGGAAGTAAGTGCAGAGAAGGTAGGGCTGGGAACTTTGACCTTCTCAGCTACCTTTCAGGAGCTGCCTGCTCAGGCACACATAAGTCACTGTAAGACTGCTTCTGGTAAGTGGTTTATTGCCTTCTTGAAATGCAGTGGTGTCCACCTACAGAGACAGCGTGAAGTAGTTAGCGCACTAGAAATTCCCTTTTTCCCCCCTTTAACGTTTTCCAGTGTAGTAGGGGAGTTTGTAAATGAGCATTTAAAGACTTATTTTTATCTAGCCAGGTTAATCCTGCATAGTCAGTTAAAGGCTCTTCCACATCCGTATGGTTAGCTTAATACAAATGGAACTATGCATACAAATTACAAGTAAAAGAAAACTGTAAATATTTTCTGCAGAAAGTTTGACTGACCTTCTAGAACCAGTTTTCCTGATTAGTTTTTACTGTGGTAGCCATGTTCTAATGCATAACTGCCCAAAATCTTTCAAGTATTAAAAAAAAAAGAAGGCAAGAGAAGCTGAAATATTTGGACTGTGAGTCTGTTAGGTTCTGTAAGTTAAAATAATATCTCTGTGTGTGTAATTGCTTAAAAAGAGAAAAGGAAGCTCGCTTTTGGATCGTTGGAGAAGAGAGCTTTTTAATCCTGAATGTATGTATCATAAAGGTATTTTGTTGTTGCATTCTCTCTAAATAACTGGAGAACAGTGGATTGCTTTGCGTCTTTGCTCTTAAAAAAATGTGCGATGAATATGGCAATCACACTTTAGGAAATGCCACTTTTAGTCAAATTCTAGTTCTGAAACACTTCTTCACGGTATTTGTTGTATGTCTGTATGTGTGTAAGCAGTTTCTTTGAACCACTTCAGTTAGTTATATGAAGTCCCTTTCTTGCTGTTTCCTATACTGTCGTTTATATACCTGTTTTTATAAAGAGGAGTGAACTACAGAAAACATGTTTTACTTAAGGAATACTGTGCAAAAGCTGATATAGGCAGAAAGGAAAATCAGTATGTGTTGATTAATAATTTTTAAGCAGCTAAGAGGCAAATAAGTGTATTCTGTTGCTTTCCTTGATAGAACCCTCCCCCTTGAGGTGGAATTTCAGGTCTAAAGTGCTGCTGTTGGGACTGTGTTCAGTTGCTGCAGTATCCCTTAGCGTGGTATAACCCTTTAGAATACTTACAAGACTACTTGAGGCTTTCTAAATACTCTAACTTACGGGGGAACTTCTTAAGAGAATGAGAAAATGGGAGAATCTTTAAAAATACTAACAATTTGACATTCTTTTTCTTGTTTCATTTTGATTTTGTGTAGAAGTTTTTCTGGAGCAGGCTTTTGGGAGAAGCTTTCCATGCCCAGTGATGGAGAATAGTTCCAGAATTGTGTCCTGGCATTTGTCATAAAAGTTCTAAAGATACTTTTGGAATATTTCATTTCAGAAAATTATGTGTACCCTTTGCTTTAATTTTCCAGTTTGTTCTTGGCATTATTTGGTTTGTTGTCCACTATAACTGAGACAGAAATTGAAAATAGGGGTTTGATTTTTTTAGAGCACAGTACTGCAAGTTTGAAAGTAATTTTTTTCACTAATAGAAATGGTCAGTGTCTAACAGTAAAAAGAAACTTTGTGATCTCAAAGGTCCAGTTAATGCCAAGGAACATGTTAGGCTTACCTGGAACATGTAAACAGTATCATAGAATATGTAGATTGGTTGTTTGCATCGTAAATGCCCATAGGAAGTTACAGCAGTGTTTTAGGCCGCTTATGGGTGACTGGCAAGTATTTTCATGAAGGTTCTTGAGTTGCACTTTTCATGTAACTCATGGAAAGTCCCAGCAGCGACTCATGTTATGTTCTCAGCACTTACATTCTCAAATGTTTTGATGTGCAAAGTAAACTTCTCTGAGAAAGTGCTTATAAAGATATCTAGTGGGAGCAGGCAGTAACTGGATAAGATATTATCAACATGTCCATTTGTTATCTGATATATTTAAAATGTTGGTCCCCACTTCACTCTAATATATGCAGCAAGAGAAGTTAAGAAGTGCCATACACTTATCCCTCTCTACAGCCTCTGCTTTAGAATCTTTATTTTCTGTAGTTACTAACAGTGTGTGTGCATGTCTGATAGGGGTTGCTGATTTAAGCCCCTGGGCCTTTATATAATCTTACTTTAAGGGAGAACTTACTTTGCGCGAAGAACAAAATCACCATTTCTGTTGCATCTTTGGAGTAATTTAATGAGCCCACTTGGCAAGGTAGGAAACTTGAAAGACAAATGCTTCTGCCTCTGTGTAGTACATTATTTCTCAGAGACCCTATAGTGTATGTAATAGACATTGTACAGATGCTTGTTAGGGACAGTGACATTGAGAATTGGCAGTTTATAACAGGTATCCAGATACATCTTGAGATGATGTTCAGAGTAGCACTTTCTGGGTAAACTTCTTTATGTATACTGCGGTGTATTCCCTGGAAAAAAGGCAGCATGGCATTGTGCATTAGAAGTGTATTTTAGGCATCAGATGATTATGACATGTAAGTAAAACTAGTAGATCTTAATAGTAGGCTAGTAGAGGTTAGATAACATGAAGTCTTTTTGAGCTTTAGTGTATGGATTGAGTGTTTTAAAAGGGATGGGCTAAAAAAGCAAAGGATCATAAAGATGAAAAGCTTGAAAAATGGACTTGGACATTGTTCAGAAGGAAGGAAAATGGAAAGAGGATTAGTAAACAATCTTAGCAACATGATTTTCAGTGCGTAGGAATAGTATGAAATGAATTTTGAAAATATCAGGGGATGCCTGAATTACAACAAAATACTGAGCTCCTGAACTCTTACTTGCATTTTTTGAACTTTAAAAGGAAAGAGTATTTATTCTGTCACTCTGCAAATATGATTGAAATAATGTCAGTATTTGAAATTTCTCTCCACCTTATAAGCAGGAAATAATTCAAATGGCTTTCCCTTACAGTGTGGCAAATTCTGGCTCTACTCAAAGTTATACTTTCTAAATCATAGAATTAGAAATTCAATGCTTAATTGGAGTTGGCAGAAATTTGCTAAATGTTCCATGACGAAACATTATTCAAAATACTGTGCAAGTGTAAAACATGACTGTTTATGGAGGAAAAAAAGTACCAGCTGCCATAGTAAGCAAATGCTAGGAGTGATAGGAAAGAAATGGAAGAAGCTTCATAAATTATTTAAAAGCTGTTCCAGACATACAGGATGAAATGGCTCAGGGGAACAGAATTTTTAGAGAGGTATTCGTAATTTGTTTAGTTCTGAGGTAATTACTTTTTATTTTATAGATCTTTAAAGCTTTTGCCTAATATTTATTCTCTGGCTTGGTTTGAGGTAGGCCAGTTCCATGTCAGGATTTCTGGTGTTTATCCGCATAGTTCCTGAGGATGTATTTCATTTTCATTCCAAATTACTTTCAACCACAGCATCAAGTGCTTGCAGCCTCTTGCAGTTTTGGCCGAATGGGGGCCTCTGACTTTGCACAAGACGATTTTAACCTCTACTTGTCAGAGACAGCTCAAAGCCTGCAGTCATACTCTTATTCTCTATTTTATAAAGGAAACATTATGAAGCCATTGAAAGAATTTACCATAGTCATTCAATAAGATTTATATGAATTCATGTAGGTAAGAAATAAAAAACAGAAAAATACAAGTTATGGTATTAATTTGGTCTCCTTCAAAAAAATGGAATGTAAGAAGTTAGGGAAAAAACCTGTTTCATAGGACTTGTTCAAGCTGGTAAGCTAATTAGTATAGATAAATACTAATATGAAAATGCTTGTCAGGGGAGAAATGTTGCCAAAGAGCAGAACTTGGACTTGATTAATGTGAAGAACTATTACTTTCTAAATGTGTAAGTCAGCAAATAACCTGTTTAGATTTTCCATCATAAGATCATTTAAATGATTTAGTGTATTGTACTGGTAAACAGCAATTGCAAGTATTTCAGCTGACTTCCCCCCACAACTGCTCTTTCCTTCCAGCCCATATCCTGAGATTTTAGGAAACAAATTCAGTACTTTATGGACTTTTTTTATTACATTGTTAACTATGTTTAGTGGTTGTAATTTCTATGCGGCTTCTATGCGGCAATGAGCAAATACCTAGGAGGTAAGATAGAAAACATCAAGTCTTTGGAGGAGGGACAGAGGATGTGCTTTTCACGTAGATTTTAAATTTTTTGCTGAAATCTTGGAAGGAATGGAGTGAGGCTCTCAAATGCAAAAGACAGTGTACATTAGAAAAGGAAAAGCCATTTTTCTATTAACTAAGCTTCTACAGAAGTCTGAAGGTTGGTTGAAAGGACATTTGCCACAAGTAAACCATTTTCACTTGGATCTGTGTTAATAATCTTCCTGGAAAGGGCAAGGTGTTTGTCTGGGAGATGTTGGTCTCAGAGATGAATAGGGGTGATGAAGGATGACAACTTTGTAAAGCAAATATCTCATCTGGATTCCACTGAAGCTTCTATAAGTTTTGTTACTGACTTCATGGTGGTGGATGCTTTGGGCCAACTGTCTCTAGTACTGATATTGGTTTCTGTTTTCCTTGTCAAGTTACAGTCTGAAGACTGATGTCAACCAATCTACAGAGTTAGAAAATAGCAGACAAGTATGCTACAGGTACTTTTGTCACCTGCAGTTTAAACACAGAATAGAAAGTCAAAGAGATAAATCCACATTCTTTGAGAATGTAATTTGTTGGTCTAACTTTAGAAATGCCTTAATTTTCAGCTTCTTATTCCATTGGAAGGCAACAGTAAAACTTGTCTTATTTTTGCTGTGACTTGGTCATGGGTTTATATGCTTCAGAATACCTACAGAAAATGCCCACTGAATGACAAATGAGGAACTTGTTAGATACTTAAAAAAGAAAAACAGGGAAGTCTGCATAGCAGAACTACTGATTGTTGCATTTGAGATGAGGTGCCTTGTATGAGCTTTTCTTAAACAAGGGTGTTTACATGTAAGGCTTCTGTCTGTTGTTTTGCTGCACTTGTGGGTGCCCATTGGGCTGTAATGCTTTACATATTTGCTTTGGTTTCTATGAGAGCATTAGAGCAGTATATTTGTAGTGAAGTCAGTGAAGCTGCCTGCAGCAGATAGCACACAAACCTAAAGCAGAAATAGGCATTTTCTCTACAGTTGAAGTGAAGACAGCAGAGTCAAATTGTATCCAAAGCAAATTAACTACTTTAAATTTGTCAGGTAGTTCCATGTGTTCTTTGTCCATCTTCCTCTGAGATCTCAAAACACTGGAATGTGTAGATGAACAGAACAATATAAATGTGTATAGAATCGCAGTATGGTTTGTGTTGGAAGGGACCTTAAAGACCACTTAGTTTCAACCTCCCTGCCTTGCACTAGACCAGGTTACTCAAAGCCCTAAGTCGGTGTGAAAATGGTATGTTTCCTTACCAGATGCAATGTGCTAAAATCTCAAGGTCGGCTTATGTTTTTAAGTCATCCTTTATTCTCTACATTTTTTGAGGCAGGTTTTCCTTACTAAATACAACAGAAAACTATGGTAGCTATGATTTTTAATTTCTGATTTTACTACTTTTGAGATAATCCTCTCAGAACTCACCTCTATAGCAGAGCTGAGTTTTTTTGTTTGAGTGCTTTTGGTTTTGTTTTTTTTTTTAAGTGAACCTTTTTTTGTGTCTCACAACTTTTCTTAAAAATTATTTTCTATTTCTGGTGGGAGGGAGGAAGGTGTTTGGTGGAGAGCTGTGTAACTGGTATTGGAAACTATTTAATCCATCTGAACTTCCTCTGCATCTGCACTGTCCTTCTTGCACACCCCGTCAATCAAAGTGTACTTTTAGTTGCTTTTGTTGTATCTGTGCTAGCTCTGCTCAAAGTGTAGATGTAGGTGAAGTCTTCATACCTGCAAAAGGTAGGTTTTACTTCGCTTCTATATAGTTTGAGCATGCTAAATTTCAGTATTACACTCTGTGCTGATGGCAGGAAACGCTCAAAGTAGAAAGTATGTGAAAGGTAGGTTTAGGAGAAGTGGCTAGGCTGCAGCTCAGGTTTGTTTTTCTAGTGCAAATAAGACGAGAAGCTGTAAAATTCAGTAGACTTCAAATTGCATCATTCTTCATGTAATGTGTGACCTTTACACATTGAGAGGGAGACCTTTTGGGGGGCTTCTATAAGCCTGGCAGTTTAAAATTCCCTGGAGAGAGAGGAAAGCTTCCAAGTCATGCCAACCTTCCTGCATTTGCTTAAGCCATAGAAATTAAACAGTACAAAGTTTGGCATGGTTATACATAACTTCAGTAAAATGGAGTTCACGTATTTCAGTCAAATCCTGCACAATGGTAGTTCATGGCATGATCAAGTTTTAAAATTAGTATGATGACTTCTAAAACACTGATTAGTGAGTTTCTGTTCTGAATTTGCAAATAAGATGCCATATCCTGATTGTAGTAGTTGCAGAAAGAGTTTGAAACGTTTTTTGCTGGAAAACATACTGGCGAGTGAAAGGTTTCTGTGGGAATGTTTTGGTGAAATTTCTTCCAAAAAGGCTGACTGAATTTAAAAAGCAATAAAAACCTTAGAAGCTAATTCAGTTTTCTGAGATTTCAGGAAGTAAAACTAGGAGCTAGATTTCAGTTTCCTTAAAATAGGATGCAAAACCTAGTGGTTTCATCAGAAACGTTGAAAATTTGGGTTTGCTTCTTTTAAAAATGACCAATAGTTTCTTGGTCAAATAGAAAAGTACTTTGCTACTGAAGGATTTCACATTTTTCTTGTGTGAATTACAAATATCTTGCTGTTTGATGAGATCAAGCAAAACATAGGTTTTGATTTTTTGGTCATGTAATGTACCTTGTCAGCCAAGGCAGTTTTACTGCTTTGCTGGTGTGTGCTCTTCATGTATTACCTAATGCTACTGATACATTACTTCAGTCACATACATTCTCTTCTGTACATGTTGCAGTTTTTAATTATAGAAATAGAAATAAACCCAAAAGAGAAGTGTTCAAGGAGCGAGTGTTGCACAGAGGAAGGAGAGAGCAAAGGTGGTGCAAATTTCATGATTTTCATGAACACATCCACTCCCTACACTGAGGAGTATCTCAGCACCAAAAAAGCCCCCACCAAAGCATCAAAATTGTTCTCAAACTTCTGACATTCTTTTAGGCATCTGGTTGCCCTCATGGGTCTTGCAGGGAGCCTCCAAACCCAGTGCTAGCTTCAAGTTCCAGAATAGCTGAGCAGAGCGGCAAGACTGGATGCTCAGTATGGGTCCATCACTGTAGCACAAGGCCTTCCTGTACGGAGGGGAGTTTTTGCGTCAGTGCTGTTCAAATGTGAAGCAAGGGATCTGGTATGTGGTATTTCAGAAAAAAACCCCACCATGATCCTTGTCTTTCTATAGCTGTTGATTTTAAAACTTGAAGATTAACGTTGCTTTCCTAGATCCCTGTGAAGTTGTCCAAATAGAAGCATGCTGAGTTTTAAGCACAAGTTTGCATTGTTTCCCTGGGCATCAACAGGATCTAACTTGCTGTTGTACTCCAGCACTCAGGCACTTTTGTCCACAAACATTTTTTCTCTAAAGTCAGTTATCTTTATGCTCTACTCTTACAGTTTATGTAATTAAGACACCTAAGGGAAAAAAAAAAGAAAAAGAGAATAGCTTGATCTAATTTTTAACAAGCTTGAAGAAAGTTAAAACTGAGAAGGGTAAATTTGCAACAAAAATCTTACGGTACCTGACTGTACTACAACTCTGCATATCTGTTATTTGTTAGTCAAATAATCCAGAATGACAATGTGTCGTTATTTCCAACCATTCTTCCTACTGTCCCCCAAACTGGCAAGGTGAAAGAAAGTAGCTCATTTTATATAAAAGTCATAACTAGCAATTGTCCTCTATGACATGCAGTTATCATAGTATATTGTATCATTGTATTGACACTGACAAGCGTTTAGGCTTGACCTTATGATGTAGACTGGAAACCAAGTGTTTTAAAGTGCTATGAGTCAGTCATTTCTTGCATTATTTTCTTCCAAGTATCTAAGGAGGAAATGTTCTGCCTTCCAGCATGGTTTGCAGAGCCTGAGCTAGCCTTCACTCATCAGTCTTCAAAAAAGATTTTTGGTGTGGCCAGGAGAAAATACACTGAGTATCTCATGTCTAACATTATTTTCTGTAAAATAATGCTGGCCTAATTTGTAGAGATGTTAGCTTCAGCTTCTTGAGCTTGTTCTTGAGGTCCAAGTGGCTGTATCTGTAGTTTACCACATAGACCCACACGCTTGGATCTTACATAAATTGTTTAGAATTGTTTGACCCTTTTCAGTGTATTTGCCCTTCTTTGCTAGCTCAGCTGCTGCTTTGGTGTGAGAAAAAAAATTAAAGCAGATATGTTGCATTGTATTAAGGTTTCTTTGATCTTTTTTCAAGGATCCTTGAGTAACTCCATGGATACTCCACGTTTTAGCGTAAGGTACTTCTGACTTCCATCATTTACAAAGGGATACTCATGTTTGACTATTAGTTACATGTTTTCCATCTCAGACTGATGAAAACCTGATGCTGACATACTAATTTTAGACTTGTTTCTGGTATGGTTATACAAACTAACAGCTCACAGTGAAGGAAGTCAGCTAATGCTATAGATCAGTGAAGTTGCCCTCAAGAGGAATGAGTGGGAGTGATAACCAGAAAAAAAGCTGGGGCAGTAAGGAGATCAGCACTTTGTTTTAGTGGAAAGCGCTGTAATATCTGCCTCAGAACTAGCTGCAAAAATTTGAGAGAGAATGGTAGGCAAAACACTCACTAAATGTTAAAATACTAGGCTTGTGAAGTGATTATAAAGTAAGCATTAAAGGGGTGGAACATCAAGGAAAACAGATGCTAGTGTCTTAAAAGATTTTGTTTCAGATCTGTTTCAACAAGTTAATGAGAAGTTTGGAGTGTTTTGAGTGATTCTTATGCTTTTCTGTATCACACAGTCAACATTAAATTATTTATTTTCAGTTTGGGAAGAATGCATTTTTAATGGGGACTAAATAATAGCCCAAGACTTTTCTTAATCTTTGCTTGTTAATCTGATTTCCAGTGTGCTACTCCTTACCTCTATTATACCATATTTTGTCTGATCATTAAGTAACAGCTTGTAAAGCAGAAATGTTTAATGGGAGACATCTTGTTAAATTCTGTCACATGAGTGCTCAGAAGCTCTGCATATGTTACTGCTTTGAAAACTAAGCACAACACAATGCCAGGTTTTGTCTGCCTTGAGAAAATACTAGGTGTAAACCAAAGTAACTGGGCTTGAGATACTTAGTAGTGGTAGTCACAGAAGTATTGGCTCAAAGGAAGATCAAAACTCATCTTAAGGGATGGGTTTATGCCCAAAAATATAACTGATAGTTTTTTACAACTTCAGCTTTTTCTTTCTTCTTTTTGTCATGTACAGTTTTCTTCAGATTGAAATATTTTCTACAAGTGGTTGATAAATCCATCGCATAGATCAGTTTTCGTGCTCGTGCTGCCTTCCTGTGTTATGAAACATGGCATATTGCTTTTGGAGCTCCAATTTCTTTGTCATATTTATTCATTCAGATCATATGAAGCACATTACAAGGTATGCCAGGTTGAATGTGGCACTGAGCAACCTGGCCTCGTGGAAGGTGTCCCCGCCCATGGCAGCAACTAGATGATCTGTAAGGTCCCTTCCAACACAAACCATTCTGTGATTCTATGATATTTATAGTCCTTTTTGCTTTTAAATATCATAGAATATTTGCTCTTAATGATTCTGGGATGTGTATCATCCCCTAGCTAATAACTACTTTTTCTTGGTCTTTTGACTTGGTCTTTTGATACGTGCAGTTCATCCACATCCTCTGCAGATTATCTGTTGTATCTTTTTTCGTTCAGTGCATAATTTGTTGGCCCCTTGATTATGTTGGTAAAAGATACTGTCCTGCTCTTTCAAAAACCGCTATCTGCGAAGTTTCCTGGCATGCTTACCACTTTTAGCTAGATTAAGAGAATTGTTGGTGGTATATTGTACCTAAATTTGTCCAGGTAATGAGAAACTAGAAAGAACATGAGACTTGAAACTGAATTACCGGCCTTAACTGAAAATCTTAAGAGGCACTTCATTATCATGTCTCCACTTGTATTTGGAAAAGTAATTCCTGGAACTGCGCTTAATGGTTGTTCTGGGAACTGGGACTGTGTAAATCAATTAAAAATGAAACTGCTAGAAAGTGTGACATGGTAGTGTGGCAATCTGTTTGATTGTTGCAATAAAAATGGCATAAATAAATTCTTTGTACTGAGATAGACATTTTGTGACCCAAAAGTTACTCTAAAGAAAGTTCTTGAGAGCTGTTTTATTCCTTGCTATAATAATTTTTCAAATATGGATTTAAGTATAGAAGTGTTGTTCTTAATAATGTGTGGTGTCAGTTAATGCAGTGGTCCTTTAAAGCATCTCTTCTCTACTTCCTTTTCTGAAAAAGTCGTAACCCTCTGTAGTGTTTTTGCAGTTTAAGGTTGTTGATATAAATCTCAGCTTCAGGATTTTTGGCAGAACATTTTGTTGCTGATTGATATAATTTCCAACAGTCAAATGGTTCACATTGTGTGGGTTTTAGTTTGTCTTGTACACGTTTTCTTGTGCAGAGGGGAGGGAAAACTGGTATTGGTTCACTTTCTCTTTGAGACCTTTGGATTTCGCCTAAAAATCTTGAAGTAAGATTTGCTCAAGAATTACGTTGCAGCCTAGTTACAGAGGGGAGCTACTTCAGATACTGATTGGTTTTGTAGCACCACTGCCAGTGCAGAACCCACATCCATCTAGAAGAGGCTTGTAGCAATTGATTTGGGGGGAAAAAACCAAACTCCATGAGGCATATGAGCCTATAATTCTATGTGCAAAAAATACATAATAACATTATTGTATTATGTAGTGCTTTGTGGATCTATGTGTGCAGTTGTCTTTTGAAGCAAAGTCAATTTTCCATGCTCACCTTTTGTAGCAGTTACTTCCACAGCTGGACACTTGGGCTGTGTGATAAAGTAGTTGGTTTTGGCTTTCAGTCTTATTACTCGATAAGTAGTTTGGTAACTGATCCACAGACTACTATACTGGCATAATAAGTCTGTTTTATTTTTTTGCTAATAATTCTTTAAGCTTTGACTTCTGAGTGTTGATTTGGGGTTTGCAGAATTAGTTACACTAACTAAATATATATATTTAAAGTAATGGTAACATTAGAGCCCTTGTTAAAAATATAAATTAAGGTAGTTTTCTTCTATTTATTATTTTTGCTTTTGTCATCATTGACTACTATTGCTATTTTATCATCCAGTCATTGAAAGTCAGAAGGTCTTTTTGCAGTGATTTTATTTTTCTTAACACTGAATAATTTTGTGCTTCTGACAGCCTTATCTTCCCTGTCCCTTCCACATTTCCTTGTCACTTGTGAATGTTAAACGGAGCAATCTCAGCAGAAAGCATGAAGACTTCACTGATAACCTCTCTTCACTGTGAAAATTGACCTTATTCATACTTTCCACATCTATCATTTAGCTAATAACTTCATTCTTATCTGCCCTTTGGCAGCGCTGTCTTTAAGAACCCTTACCTGAAGGACCCTGTCAGAGCTTCTGATTGGAAGATACAGAGATCTTCTGCAGGGCCACCTATTTAAAGATGTGTTGGCCACTTTAGAGAAGAAATCTGGTGATTTGTGAGGCATGACTTCCCTTTCTCTGCCATTGTACTACCACTGAAAGACGGTGTCTCATGTCACCCTCCAGCTGCTCATTTATGCCTTTTCATTCATGCAAGCACTTGCATTGCCATAATGTAAACTGGATAGGGAAGTTGCTCTGAATGCAAAACTAAGGCCTACCCTGCCAAATATGTAAAGCAACAAAACACCTCCAACTAAATAAAAATGACAACAAAAACCTCAGTTCCCTGGACGAGATCTCCAACTCTGCCGACACAAGGATTGGGGATGCAGAGAGTGAGGGTGCAGGTGATGAAGAAGTTTGGGACTGTGTCTTTTGGTGGACTTCTGGCTTGTACTGACTTAAGAGTGTGAAGTTAAGGCTTTAATGTGCTGAATTCCTAAGTTACTCAGCGACCTGGCTTTCCTTCTCTGACTGGAGAGATTTGAAATCCTTATTCACTAGGCCTTCAAATAGCTTTTGATGAGAAATCTCAGTTTCTCCCATTAGAGATGCTTGATTTCATATTCATGAAGTATTTGTATTCACTTGAAACTGCCTAAATCAATTCCGCATTTCCACAATGGGTCTATGTGCCAGACCAGAGCAGTTATTCTTTTTCTGGTACAATAATTCTATTAAAAAAGAAATAATTAAAATATGCAAAACTGGAATATTGAGAGAACTGAATTGAAAATTCCAAACAGGGTTGAGGCTAGGTCAGCTGCTCACATATCTTGCATCAAGGACTTAAAATAATCAAGGTTTTTACGATTTGTAGGTCTATTAGTATGTATTTGTTATTTCCTCCATGATTTGACTTGCTAAGTGTCTTGTTTGAGAAGGAAAAGCCTGTCAAAATATCGCTTTCAAATGACCAGAGCTAATTAACAGTCACTCTTTTTCTGCCCTTTTTTCACCTCTGTATAGAAAGCATTTAGATGAAAGTAGATCCTCACAAAGCTTGGTGACACTATTACTTAATCTTAAATGCTGGAGATGAGTAAGGTAGGAATAGGACTTGTATTAAGCATACATTTGCTCTAAGGAGATAAAAGCAGATCTGTTGGTATTCTTGGGTGAATTAAATCATTAACACAGCAGTTGTTAATGTTTTTCTTTATAGACTTTGTAAGCACAAGCCTGAATAGGAGCATAATTTACCCAGCACAACTCCTGTGTGTGAAATTAAAACATGGTTCTTATCTTACTAGGGGTTTTTATGGTAAAAACTATTTAAGTTTAGACTATGAAGTATCTTTTGCTTTAGCAGTCCTAAATTATTTCAGAATTCTGAACACCAACTGTAATGTGAAGCTTCTGAAAATACAGTTGCAAGCAAAAGTCAGCTTTCTGGGCATGCAGTTCTGTCATGGGAAGGAAGGGTGGAAGTAGCTCACACCAATCCACTCCTTGCACTTCCATTCCAGAGCTCTCAATTCAAAATAAGTTTTGTTTTGCCTTGCAAAATCACAGCCATCTTTTAGCATATTATGAAGACCATTTCTTAACGTTATTACTGTGTCGACTGTTACAATAGTTTGAGCTGGTGTTGATTATTCAAAAAGGAAACAAACAGTCCCCAAGGGAGCTTGGCATTGAAATAGTTTCATAGTTTAGTGATAAACACAGCATTGAAATTTACTGTGGACAAGTAACTAAAACCTGAAAATTGATTAAGAAATTATTATAAAGAATAAAAACCATAAAACAATAGAAACCAGACAAAAGCAGTTTTAAAAATACTGCAGACTGTCAGTTAGCAGTGCGGAGAGTGCGGCTGCTCAGGGCCGTCCCCTGTGGCCAGTGAGTACACCCAAACCCCAGGGTAGCTGTTCCCCAGGTTTGACAATTTAGGTCTTTTGTTTAACCAGTTCGTGGAAACCAAAGTCCAATTGAACATATTGGGCCAGAGCTGATGTGATGATCAGGAAGCTGGGAAGCACCTGTGTGTCCTGTAGTTTTGCCATAGCCAAATAAAGCTTAGCCAACAAGAAATTCAGCTTGTTTTGTCCATAAAAAGAGTTTTCAGACTGGGATAAAACCACCACAGATACTACCCTGCTGCGCAAGCATCCTGCAGGGACTCACTTAACAAAGCCCCATGTAATTCACTGGATTTAACATTGCAGATTTATAGTTACCCCTGGGTAGTAGGAGGGTGACTGAGTCACATGTCTGTCTTATTCTTCTTTCTGATGCCGATGGCTGTTTGACCCTGAGAAATTTCAGGACCTAACTGCTTTCTCCCTTTTTGCACTAATAAAATGGGGCTTCTCTAGCCACTGCAGGGGAGTTCTAGATGAAAAACATCATTTCGTTTAGTAAAATTTATTCTGTTGCTGCATCTGGTAACATTAATCACATACTGAGCATTAAAACAGAAAGCTGCAAAACTCCGTTCATGTGAAAGGAATTCATTGAAGGTGACCTGTTCACCTGAAGTGCTGCTTGAAAGCTTTAAAAAGTAATACAATATTTGTAAAGGCTAGTGTGAATGTCACTTTAGAAAAAAGCTACTGATAAGCAGTCCTGTTCAATGAAGCTGAGCCCAGGGTTGAAGTTCTTTTGTGACTATTACTTTAGCGGACTGATAATCGTCTGGTTAATGATATTATATTTTGCTCATTTGAGCAAGAGATACGTTGAATACCAAATAGTGGGACTGAATTTGAACAGACTTAATTGCAAGCTGCAGAACGTGTTTCAGATTCACTAATTTGAAGGCTTTTTCATCTTTAAATATAAAGAAAGGAGGCAAGGTTGTGGTCCCATCACTTTTGTAGGTTAGGTGGTAGATGCATGTGAGAAAACTCACCTCTGTGTACTTCTACATTATTTTTTTTTGAGGCACCACATTTATCTTGCCACATTTTTAACCATAGCGTCAATTAGTATTTGTGGGAACCAAAAAAGATGTATTGGACTTGCCGTGTCTTGCTACTCAGTCTCTGTAAGTAGAATATCTTGCTAACTGTAATTCATCTAACTGATGGAAAGCAGCAGTAGGTGTCTTCAGCTCCTGTAGGGTAAAGTTTCACGTGCTGACCAGCTGATTGAACAGATTATTCTCATCAGTAAATATAGGACATCTCATACTCCCTATTTTCTCCTTTTTACTGCTTTGCTCCCAACCTTCGTGGTGTTGCTGCCCTGTCTTTTCTTAGTGTTTGTTCAGCTCTGCTTGTGATTCTTTGCAGAGCTGCCTTAAATCTGGTTTTGCTTTTTTTGTTTACTTTCTGCTGGTTTAGTGCACCAAATTGACTTATGTGGAGGTTGACTGATTGTCAAGGCCGGCGAATAGAGGAGGAGGAGTGGAGATGATGCGAAAGTAGGCAGGTCCCTTCCGCAGGTAGCAAGCTGCTGTGTTCCCCTCACCTCATCTAATGAAATCTATACCTTGTGTAGGGAAAACTGGAGCAGGGTTGAGAGAGGACCTGAGACTGCTGGTCTCAAGTGCTGATTTCAAAAATAGTGACTTTTGCTTCTGTTTCTTGACCTCTTATTCCCCTTTATTGACCCTTTTGCATCTTACTGGTGCTTCATTCAAAACAATACTTTCCTACTTATTAATGCCTAAAATGTTAAATGATTCATTCTTAGTCAAGGAATCAAGATGTTTTGGCAATGAAGTAGTGATTGCTCTGGAAAAGAACTTGGATTCCTAAAAGCATAGTGAAATGCTGGTGGGAATAAGAGCAAGGAAGAGGCTAAGTGGCTGGAAGAATTAGAAATGGAGAAGGTGATGTCTCTGCATTTCTAGCAAGGGCAGCACTGAAAGAAACAAGTGAGAAGAACATGCACTCCTAAATTGTAAGGGAAGATGTTGCAAAAGAGCCCAAGAGCTGATCTGGTTGAGAAATGCTGGCAAAATAACTGTGTAGTTATGAATCACTGACTGATGTTTTTCTGCTGTGAATGGAACAGATCCAACAGTGTTGCCAAAATCATAGTTTAAAAATTACACAATGTAAGAAATTGTGAATCTCAAGTCACTCTTGTCTTATTGCTCCCAATTTTCACTTGATGCACTGCAGAAAAGTGTTCTTTTTTTTTTTAGAACAAAGGCTAAATGGAGCAAGTCTTAACACTAGTTTTAATTCTAGTAAATCCAGCTTAGTTTCGCTAGGCCTTTTCTTATTGCCTGAGGTGATGGAGCTAGCTTTGCATGTGTGCTGTGCGCCTGTTTCTTAATGTAGCTACAGGTTTGTCATCTGTGCCATCATATTTTAATATTAGTAACATGTAGGATCAAATAGACCTTGAACAATCAGACAATGGATTGAGTGCAAAGTGTTGAGATCATTTGGAGAAAAATGTTGTTGCCCACTTCATTCACAGTCTGATGGATACTGTTTTCCCACCAAGGCTACAAACATTTGCTAATCATATGTTCTTTTGTTTCTGGAGTTCCGATGGTGCACTGTTGGAAGGCAGTATTGTGCTCAAGGATATTGTGCTCCTGTTTAAAGAAAATAAACCCCCAGAAGCCAGCAACACTGTGTTTTCAAAATTAATTATATATATGATGATGATGGTGAAATGTTTTCCCATGCTGTCTTGCTGTCTCAGCATAATTCTACTCTGTGCATGACACACGAGCAGCAAAAGCCTGAGATTTTGTTTCTGCAAGGCCTGCTGTTTATTACTAACATGAGCAGTAGTACTTATGTTGCTTCAACCAGAACCTTCTCTATTCCACTTGCATTCTCCCTGCATTCCCTTCTACCTCAGGCTCTTAATAGGTTCAGACTTACTCCAGCTAAAGTACTGATAATTGACCTAAAATCCAAATGGGTTTTGGTTTTGGGCATGAGGGCAGAATCTTAAGGTATCCAGAATGACTGTAACTCTTGCCAGAGGTAGCTCTGGAACATGATACTACAGAGATCGAAATAGTCCCTAGTGCAGTGAGATGAGTTATGACCTATATTATCATATGTAAAATATTGGGTAGGTGTTTTACCAGAAATGGAATGACGCTAAGTACAGCAGTTAACTTTCAGTCACTGGGAGGTTGGTGGTTTTTTGCTTGCTTTATTTTGTTTGGATTTTGCTTCATTTTTTGAAAATGTGACCTTTTATGTATTTGCTTGTATTGTCTGCTGGTTTTTTCAGGAACGGCTATTTAATAGAAAGTAATAAGAGCCTCTAGAGTACAGCTGTGTCACAGTTCTGCAGTTAGCCTGTATCTAATGGTCTGCTGTTGAAACAGAAAAAGTGGTATATTTAATACTTAAGATTTTTCAGTTAAATAGTTAAAATTCACCTGGCAAAATGTGAGCATTCTGAAGTATTTCAAAAGATTAATGTTCTGTTTAGGATCATAATTTTGGGGTTGTTTTTAGAGAAGAAGGAACAAAATCCATCTGGTGTGGTTATCTATTCTCAGTATAATGAAAAGTTTCTGTCATTTTTCTAGGGGTCACCTCTGTTTGATCTTATCAAGCAGTCAAAAGAACGAGAAGGCCAAACTGAACAGCCTGAGCCCACTTCCACTCTCAATCTGCCTCTCCAGCATAATCACACTGCAGCAGACCTGTAAGTGACATGCTAATATCACCCTTAATATTTAACTTCACTTGTATTCTGTTTTTCTACTTGTTAGGCTTGGAACTTAGGCTTGGTACATGTTGGAGTGTTGTATTTGCTGATGCTTATTATACATGTAAATTTAACTAAATTCAATTCTGAAATATTTTTTCCAAGCCCTAACAAACTTGTAATTGTAAACTGTTGCCCTACTTGCTCAGGAATAAGTCCCTTTATCAAGTATTTAATCAATAACTTGAAGTTTTAATCCCTGATACGGGAATAGCAGGCTACATGAGAAATTAATTTCTTCTAATGGGGGAAGAGTTCCTACAAGAATTATTCATGTGAGATTATTCCTTTATCCTGTGATGCTAAGTGCCTAATACATGTTGAATCTCCAGCTATCTTTCTCCTGTGAGATCTCCTAAGAAGAAAGGACCTCCTGTAAGTGGTACTTCCACTTCAGATGCTCAGCCAGGTGTTACCCCTCAAACACAGAAGCCACAGAAGTCTACCTCCCTCTCTCTGTTCTACAAAAAAGGTTTGTTGCTTCTGTAGGTGCCAAAACTGCAAAGTTATCTCTTGTTATTTTTTCTTTTGGGGTTTTGAAGCTCAACGTTTTTAAATGATTATAGTAGAATCTGCAGTAAACACTGTGCAAACCCTCAGGTGCCTCTGGAAGAAATAGTAAAATGGCGCCAGCAGGTCAGTGCTTGCAGTCTACACACTGTGAGTTCCCACTGACGACCTATCTGCTGACGGTAAGAATGGCCATATGGGCTCAGGTGGAGGCTGCTTCTATCATAGCATCCTCTCTCCAGCAGTGACCATAAATAGATGTCATGGGAAGCTTAAGATGGTGTATGGTGCTTCCCCTGAATGCTTTCCCAAGCTTTAACTTTTGCCAGCTTAGGGGTTTTCCTGAGTTTTTTCCAACGTGTGTGCTTAGTGACTCTCAGTAGATTCATGTTCCAAATGCTTGTTTAGACACTTTTTGAAGTGACCTAGACACAGTGTGCCCAGCATTGTTTAGTGTGGACTTCTGTGTGTCCACTGCCTGTTGTATAAAGAATCTTTTCCATATATTTTAATTGAGCCTGGCATCTGCTAACTTCATTTGATGGCTTACAGTTTCTGTAGTGGGAAATGCTGAACTTTCAGTTGCTGTCCATCCTCCATCATGTTCCTTTTGTTTTGTTTGCCACCCTTATTACAATTTCAGTTTATTTTATTTCTCTGTTTTTGAAGTGTATCTGCTGGCCTATCTTCGACTGCATACCCTGTTCTTTCGGCTTCTTTCTGACCATCGTGACCTGGAACCCTTGATCTGGACCCTCTTCCAGCACACACTGCAAAATGAGTATGAGCTTATGAGAGACAGGCACTTGGACCAGGTAACATTAACAAGAAAGTTCTGAAACTGAACAAAATGTTGCTTATACATTCTTTAGCCATTAGAAATAATAACCTGAGTTTTTATTTCTCTGTTGACCACTCAAAGGAGAAATTAATTTAGAGTGAAGTCTAACGTCAGGTTTTTTAAGTACTGACAGTGACTTACTCTGGAATCTTCAACTACCATTTGCAGCTGTGTTCAAAATAATGAAGACACAACAAGTTTTATAATAATTTGCATAAGAAAATACTGATTTTCTTTGGGAAGACAACGTGTGGCTGATAAAAGTTTTGTTATTCAAGCCTAAAATTGCAGCATATTAAATGAGTTTGAGAAGATATTATCAGCTCCAATTGATTGTCATATGGAACTAGAGGAAACAGTAGTTGACTTATATTCTGGAAGGTCCCATGAAGCAGAGCTGCATGCTGGTTTACAGAGCACAATCAGTAACTGAAGTTCATCAGTTGATTACTTGAAGAAGCTGCATTAATTTTCTGCATTTCCAATTGTCTTGTCTTGTTTCTTTTATAGATCATGATGTGTTCCATGTATGCCATATGCAAAGTAAAGAATGTAGATCTTAGATTTAAAACAATTGTTTCGGCCTACAAGGAGCTTCCCAACACAAACCAAGAGGTATGGAAATATTTTAATGTTATCCCTCCACAAAAATGTTATAAACTAATTAGTTATCTCTGTCTAAAGCAAGATAAAACTATGCCTGAACATCAAAAGAAGGAGAAAACTGGCCCTAAATGTTTCTTTAAACATCTCACGCAAATAGTTTGGTAACTCTCCTTGGAAAGCAAACTTCATTCCACTTTTTTACTTAAAGATACTAAGTACTGGTTTGTGATTCTATTTGGAGACTAGATCAGAGATTCGGGTCTAGAGCTAATAGAATTTTCAAATGTAACCCAAGTTCCCTTAAGAATTAGTGTCCATGGAACGTTAAGGGAAGAGAAGCAGACAACTTTCTATAGAAGCTTTCGACAGAAATATGGTTAGATATCAAACAGGCGTGTACATATTAAAGTTGCAGGCTTAATTGTAATATTAAGAAGTTCCTTTCTTTGTAAGGGCGTTACATTTTTGCATGAAACAGTAACTAAATTAATAGAAAAAATCTCACCGGACAGTCAATTGAACTGTAGCATCCCTTAGTAGCAGAATTTCTCACAGAGTGTTTGTGCATCTTGGCTAAATTCCAGACTTTTGTCTCTAAGCCTTAAGAACTATTTTATCATCAGGATAGTAATGATTTTTTTTTTTTAGCCTTCCAAGGTGTGTACAGTAGTAACAGTTGAGTGTTTGAAAGTAAATGGAGGTTAAATATGGGTAATGTTATCAACACGTTACCACTAAGGTGCTGCACCAGTTAATTAAGTAGATGCTTCTACTGGTGTTCATACATGTTTGGAAAAACAACAATTCAGAACAGTTCTAAGCAATAGTTACAATGGCTTGCATACACTACACCTGCCATAGAATCATAGAATAGTTGGGGTTGGAAAGGACCTTAAGATCATCAAGTTCCAACCCCCCTGCCATGGGCAGGGAC
>WYDI02027981.1:112649-145350 GCA_009867235.2 Psittacus erithacus
TCCCCTGTTTAAGTTTGAACCTGTTACCCCTTGTCCTGTCACTACAGTCCCTAATGAAGAGTCCCTCCCCAGCATCCGTATAGCCCCGCTTCAGATAGTGGAAGGCTGCTATGAGGTCTCCACGCAGCCTTCTCTTCTGCAGGCTGAAGAGCCCCAACTTTCTCAGCCTATCTTAGCTCTTATCTGAAACAGACTTTTATGTATGGTTTTGTGAGTTTGTTTTTCATCCCTCTTTTTTAAACTGTGTATGGTTTTCTCACCCTATGTAGACTTTCAAACGTGTTCTCATCAGGGAAGAACAGTATGACTCCATTATAGTCTTTTACAACTTAGTGTTTATGCAGAAGCTGAAAACGAACATTTTGCAGTATGCCTCCAACAGGGTAAGCTGTTGTGTTTAGAGTACATTATTTAACAGAATAGGAATTTATAGAAAATAAAACCTTACCATTATTTTATTATTTTTATAGCCTCCCACTCTGTCACCTATCCCACACATTCCTCGCAGCCCTTACCAGTTTTCCAACTCTCCTCGGCGTGTCCCTGCTGGCAATAACATCTACATCTCACCCTTGAAGAGCCCATACAAATTCTCTGATGGATTTCAGTCACCCACAAAGATGACTCCAAGGTCTAGGTAGGTTGTTGACAGGCATTTCTTTGACTACATTAAAGGTATTTGGGGCATTTTACTGGAAGTAAAAGAAAACCAGAGAGCCGTGTTTGTCAGTACTCTGTGGTTGTTGCGTCTTTTCTGTTTAAAAGTTCGCATCCTGTATTTGGCATCCTTATTCATCCTTGAGCACTTTTCTGTTTCAGTTTCAGTTTCTGCAGTCAGTGTGCTCAAAGAGGTTTTTTGTTTGGTTTTTTTCTTTTTTATTTATGAGAGTCATATGGAAGCAGGGTTTTCTCACCTAGTTGTTTAAATGTTGGCTTTGGCTCCGGATCACACTCCTGAAATACAGAGCTGAGCTTTGTACACTTGTTTAATACTTTAATGGAATAAAGTGGTTCAGAGTATTTAGTTGACTGAGCAGAACATTTCAAACTGTTGGTCATTAGTTCTTAGAAGAAGATGACAGCAAACGTGCCAGTTCCCTGTGGGCTTTTCAAGCTAGGATCAAGTGAGTCCCATTGCACCTAGCCCGCTGTGTACGAAAGTTAAAATATTACTGTGTATTTTGTGTTGAAGTCCTGCATGGTTTTGATTAGCAAACACCTAAAGGTGGAGATGAAAGGATGGTTATCTGGATACCCAGCACTTAAGTGTCTTCCTGCTGATAACAGATGGACTTTGGGGGCTTCTGATTCTTTCAAGCCACTGTTTCTTTTCTGGCTTTGTGGTTCTTTTGGTAATTCCGTGTTCTCTGGTTTGAACAGAAAACATTGAACAATCTCAGTACGGTAAAGCACAGTATGGGTTTGCACTGTTAGTGCAGAGAGGAGGAGACTTTGTTAATCTCCTATGCTAAGCTGTGCAAATCAGTTCTATCATTGTTAAATGCATCTTACTCTTAAACACTTCTCTTCTTCATTTGGCAGAATTTTGGTGTCAATTGGCGAATCATTTGGGGTGAGTTTTAAGATTTTTAATGTTTGATCTTGAATGTGTGTAACTTTTGGAGGAATGGGCTGGCTTGCTGACACCTGTAGAACTAGCAATGGAATGTCTCTAAGTTAATGTAATGTCTTATGGAACCTGTAAGCACAAAGATTATGGGGGTGTTCTGTTAACTCCTTTCAAAAATCCAGTTTCCAGTACTTCACTTTGAATTTGCATTTTCCTTTAGTTGCTCTGACAGAGTTCTTAAACTGCAGAGTTGTAGAACTCCTAATTTGTCTTTGTGGAGAATGTGGAAAGCTTGAGTCGTTTCAGGATTTATTGGCTTTTTTTTCCTTTTTTTTTTTTTTTCTGTCATTTCAGACTTCTGAAAAATTTCAAAAAATAAACCAGATGGTGTGCAACAGTGACTGCCAGCTGAAGCGCAGTGCAGAAGTAAGCGCTGCTCCTAAGCCACTGAAGAGGCTGCGCTTTGATATAGAAGGGCAAGACGAAGCAGATGGAAGGTGAGAGATTGTTCTTGGCTTTTCAGTATCTTATGTGTGTTTGGTTCTCGGGCCCTCCATCCAGACTCCTTCCTGACATCCTGACTTCTGTTAATTTGTGAACTTCAGTAAGTAAATGAGAGATGGTAGCTTTATACTTCTCAGTCACTTTGATGTCAGAAGCAAGGATTTATTCAGTGCCTGCACATCCAGCATCCCAGTGTTACAGCTGAGTGCTAAACTATGATGTTTAGTCAGTCTTTTAAAAAATAAACCCCAGATTTTTTAGACAGATGTCAGGTAGCTCTTGAGTTCAGCGTAGACAAGAAAAAGAGTTTGCATCTTTGTAAGAGAGGGCAATAGCACTGAAATGAACTAATCTTGATTTAGTTACCTTATGAAGATAAAAAGTTGGGGTTTTTTTTTCAACTTCCATTTAATGTATGCTTTCTGTCTGCAGCAAACACCTACCACAGGAGTCCAAGTTCCAACAGAAGCTTGCAGAAATGAGTGAGTATGACTTTTTTTCATTAACTGCTCCGTATTGAGTCCCTTGGATAAATCAGTTTGTGCCCACTCAGATAAAGACACCGCTCTCATAAAGACACTGATGTCATTTTGGTAATTTGCTTAGTGTTTTGTACTTGCTTAATTTAATCTTGAGAATGCAGATTATATAATGGAAATCCTCAGAAGCCTTCTTGAGGATGTTAAATGGTGCAGCAGCAGAGAAAATGCTGTATTACATGCGAATAAGACATTCTTCCTGAACACTCAAATTCTTGAACTATGGGATTAAACTCTTGCCAAAGCTTTCCCATTTTTTGAAATGATAGACCCTTAGCTGAGAGCCTGTAGGTAGAAAGAAATCAGTAGTAACTGCAGCAGTGTTTAGTTGACCAAACCACCAAAATGCAATTATAGTAAAGGAAAATTATATACACAGGGAAATTGTAATTTTATATGTTGCTTTGCTGTCCTTTATGCTAAAATACTCAAGACTGCTTTTTCTTTTACTGTGGATCAGCATTTCTGTCTGATTTTATGGGGTCACTCCTCTGTTTTTCAAATGAAACTCAAATGAAACTCATGAAAAGCAAAATGGCCCCATCCCTGCATCTAAGCTGTATTTTCCACTCCCGAGAGGGAACGCACTTGGTCTGCTCTGACTTTCTTACTCTCTGGTGGAATCTGAGCTCTGTAGCTGAGCAGATTCGCACATCAAATATTCTTACCTAGCAAGTGTCTGCTCATTGAGCTAGGTATGTGCATGGATCCAGGCACCTCTGGTTTATTTTAGGGCAGGGGAAATGTTTCAGTGTTTACTTGTGGCAGAGGTAAAGAAGGAATGTTCTGTCTCATGTCCAGTTGATGGTTAATGTGTATTACTGAGGGGGAAAGAAGGGCATTTCCCAGGCAGGCTGGCTCTGGGATGTGGGCACTGCTTGGCCCAGAGCATCTGCCGGGCAACAGGACAAGACCCCTACACGATGCAGTCCATCTCCTACCTGGATGATGGAATCAGACAAAGGGAGGGTACAGAAGCAATGAGAACTTGAGTGAAGAGGTGGTATGAATTTAAGATGTGTGAGATTGAGCAAGAACTGAGAAGCATGTGTTTATTTTCAAATGAGGGACTTGTTTTATTTAGAACAGTGTACTTCTGTTCCTTGTGTTACAGATTTTTGCAGTAAATAATCACATCCAAAGTATTTCTGAAGAAAGTATTTGATCTTTTGTTTTGTTTGTTTTGGCTTTTTTTAGCATCTACTCGAACAAGAATGCAAAAGCAGAAACTGAATGATGGAAATGATACCTCAGTGAGTGAAGAAAAGTGAGATTCTTCTCAGGACCAGGGGCTGCACTGCAGGCCCTCTTAGATTGTTTCTGTTTTACAGCCTTCATTAATTGAGTTGCTTTTTTAGTTGCTTTTTATTCCAAAGTGCTAGTTGACAGCATTTGGACTTTTTAAATTTTTATATGTTTTTCATGATACTTTTGGCCTTACGATGTAGCATATATACAATGTACGCCTCTGAATTTAATTTATATATTTTTGTGAGGGTTTTAAAAACAAACTTGGAAGCTGTCTTAGTTTTCCTATTGCAACATTACTGATTTAAGCCAATTCAGTCCACTTGGACTGAATTTCTCTGTCTAAAGACAAGATGTTAGCTAGAATGATTTGAAATGCACTATTTTTTTTTTCTTAGATTTCATTTTTATATCCTCATTACTTGCAAATTTTGAACATGAGGGGCCAGATACTGCAAAGATTTCTGTCTCTGTATATAATGAGCACATCAGATTCCCATTAACTTAAACTGCACAGCAGTCATGAGACCTTGCAGAGTCAGGGCCTCACATCAGACATACAACCTGAATGCAGAGTGAACTCATTATGTAGCTGTACTACTGAAACCAGTACTTAGTATTTGTGTAATTCCAGAGGGCAGTTGTGCTGTCCATCAGTTTGAATTTCATGGAATATGGATTCCACAGAGAATATTCCCAGAAGCTGAAGCTTCTTCCCATATGCAGAGTACTTGATGTGCACTTTCTTCTCTTGGAAAATCTCAAAGTATTGAGATTCCCGCCTGGTACACGAGGCTTCAAAATTCTAATGATGTAGAATTTTCTTGATTTCTTCAGATTTTCACCTACCCATCGCCAAGCTGAACAAGCTTGAGAAACAGGCACACACAAACCTCCTTCCTGTAGCTGAAAGGTGAGTGTCTCCAAGTGGGGTTCCAGGTAAGAGTAGCCTGGTCTCTGAAAGCACAGGGTATCCTCTCTCATCGGCCTTGCTGCAGCATCTGCACAAAAGCCAAAGTTGATGAGCCCATGCTAAGAAAACCAGCCTGCCTTGTTTTCTTGAAAAGGCAGAGTTTAACAGGCAACTTCTTGTTGTAACTAGCAAAAAATCCCCAAAACAATCCCAAACCTTTTTTATCTTAAGTATTTGTAAGTTACTGATTCAGATACTGGAATTTTTCTTGCAGTGACAAAGTGTTTGCAAAATAGGTAGGGGAAGCACATACTTGACTTCTTCTAGTGGATTAAAATACAAGTAAATAAATGTTTTGCTTCAGAATTACCCATTTTTATGAAATATAGCTTTGGCAGCTACTTAAATTACAAGAGCTATAGTAGAAGCATATGCTATTCATTACACAAACATTTTAAACCAGCATCTTCTCTGGCTAGCTTATTTAGAGATCATTTAGCTGATCCTGGAATAGTTACAGCAGCACATCTGAAACATCAGTTCTTTTACTGAATGGAAGCTAATCCTAGAGTTACTAACAATTCTACCAGCATCACACTGATTTGTCAATGAACTTTAAAATAAAACTGAGTTCTTTTTTTAGTCTCAATACAGCATCAACTTCCTTCCTGAAAAATGTAACAGTGTTACAAGTACCTTATGTTTATTTTCTCACTTTTTGCAGTTTTACAGAATATGTGTTAACATTGTGGTACACTGACCATAAGCTACAGCAGCTGAAGTTCTCCCACGATCCTTTGGCTGTGTATTATTTCTTTACTGTGACAATGTATTTTTTGTTCAAACAGACAGGATGCTTTGCATCAAATGTAAGAGAATATTTTATACAACTAATCAGTTTCTCTCCTTTCAAGATAAATAAAATAGCTTTTAAAGGATTTATAGTTTGCCATTTTCTTTTATTTAGGTGAGAAGGTGGCTTCATGCGTAATGGAAGTATGGTAATGGCGTGGGCCTACAAGAAAGCTGGAGACGAGGTTTTTACAAGGGCATGTAGGCATAGGCCAGGTTGGACAGGGCTTTGAGCAACCTGGTCTAGTGGAAGGGGTCCCTGCCCATGGAAGGGGTGTTGGACCTAGTGATCATTCATGTCCCTTCCAACACAAACCATTCTGTGATTGTGTGATACTGTAATGTCCTCCTGCATCACACTTGACCGTGATTCTGCAGTTGGTACAAGCAGAGATCACTCCATCTCCAGTGACTGATTCTGTCCTGTTGCAGAAGTCCAAATACTTACACTGTTGGGCTTGTAGTTACCTTCAGAAGTTTCTGAAGATACTCTGGAAATCTTGTTCGCACCAGGACTTTTGTTCTGGGGTCGCTGTTGGTAAAGCTTTGGACAGATGCAGGTTGGCATTGTGTTCTGGGTCACGGTTGTGGTCCTTGCCGAGGTGCCTGAGGCAGTCCTTCAAAGAAGCTGGCGTCCCATCATTTCACCACCTTGCTTTTCATAATCCATTCTTTCACTCAGACTGCTGGAAATAGGCCAGGATGTCAAAGCTCCAGCATAAGCCACCCTGCCCTTCTGGGCTGGATGCCTGGCTTGCAGGCACGTCAGTCCTGCAGGCTCCCCGTGTTGCCTTATTGGAGTCCATAGGTGCTTGTGACTCATGGCTCTGCTGAGCTTGCAGTGCTATTTATAGCATCAGTGCTCAGGATACTGTGTGGAGTACAAAGTGCACAGGCTCATGGGCCAGTCCCTGCCTCCTTCTACGAACACATTTTCAGAGTCTTATTTTTAAGCAGATACATCTGCAAATAAATGTGTATTGAAACTATCAGATTTGGAAATATTACAGTGTTGGAGGGTGCCTTTCTTATAGCAAAACCTTGTATTCAAAATGGCCTAGAATATTGAAATGGCATTCCAGGAAAAAAAGAAAATGAGGATTCAGAGCAGAGGAATTGGATAGAAAATGTGACAGGCAATTTAGGTAATGGTAAGGCAATGGTGAGGATTGCACTGCTGATCAAACTCTTCCTCTGTTTGCTGTGGAGAAACATATATTTGTGGAGATCGGTCTCTGCCTGAGCCCTGTACGTAAAATGTGTGAGGTGAACTGGCTTTGCCAGTGTAGCCACCTTAAGTGGGATGGGCAGACTCTGAGCCTCCTCAGTTGCCATTATACACCTTGATCTCCTCTTGCCATCCCCCATTTCCAAATGCTGTTTGTTCTTACATGTCACAGGAACTTATTTCTGTGTATTTGACTTGCAAGTGAAGAATTTTGTGCTCACGCAGTGCTAGTTCAGAGAGGTTGTGGTAAATAGCATGTTCCTCACAGGCACTGGAGCAGACATAGGCAATGTGTAAACTGTATGTTTTGAAGTACAGGAGTGGCTGCAGGAAGATACCTGTGTCAGATGTGAAAGGGCTCTGGGATACTGGTGCAAAGTACAAGCTGAAATACTTTAAGGTGTAACAAATAAGCTGGTCATAATGTATCTTTGCTTCAGAAACAATTACTGGTGTTTTGAAGACAGTTTTATTACTCACTAAGTCACCAGGCCATTAATTTCTTTGAAAGGTGGAAACACACACAAATACTCTGGCATTTTTTTGCAGACTCAGTTTTCATTCTGCTTCAGATGCTTTATCCGGTGGCAGTTATTTCTAGAGGAACACAAATATTATCTCTGGTTTGTTTCTTTTTCTCCCCACTACTACGTGATCAGCTCATTTTACACACGTCAGAGTCCCACGCATAGATGTTTAAATATTATGGCATTTTTATTAATGGTCTATTAAAACCTGGCAAGTTTATAAAGAAACAAGAAATCAAAATGTATTTCTGCATCATTAGGTGGTAGCCAGTGAGTCCTGTCTCTGTGGGGTAATGAAATACTTCGGAAAGCCCATGGCAATTGTTTAGATCATGTAAACCCAGCAGTTCACACAACTATTGGGCATTGTAACAAAATTCTAGTGGAGGGTACTGGTTGCGATGCAGTGCTGACTCTTGGCTTCAGTTACTCAAGAGAACCATTAAATGGCCCTATCACTGCCTGCTTTTTCTTTCAAATTCCATTTGATTCAGGAAGTTATCCACCTGGTTTCCATTCTGCAAAGTGGAACATCCCTCTTTTTAAACCTCAGGTACAATTTTTGGCTGTGGTCTCCTAAACCAGAACAATGCTTGCATAGTTAAACAACCCATTACATATCTAACCTGCAAGATACACAAACATGACTCTGTTGCAGACCATCTCTCAATGGTAAAATGCATCCCTAATTTCTCCTACAAGGACCCATGATTTGGTTCTAAACACATTTATATACACACATCCATGTTTAACCACCTAAGCCAGAGTGTTCTTTTAAATATTGACCTTTAAGCGCCAAGGAAAGTGCATGCAATGAAAGTTTAAAAAATTAATCAATCAATGTCCCTATCAATGTAGTGCTGTCACACCCAGGCCAGATGATACACACTGCATGAATAAAAGCCAACACTGACCCACTGCATCTTTAGAATCATCCTCATTCAGTCCAGAGATACTCGGTCTCAAAATTACAGGCTTTGTCAATTACTCTGAAACTGCAGTGAGGTTTTAATGTGTACAAGTAGGTTGGAAATTATGAGCAGGAAGGAAATACATTGAAAAAAAAACCAGTGGCACTATTGGCTATATTAAGCCAAAAACATCTTGCTAAGAAAGCATGCAATTTGCAGTACAGTAGTTGTTGAACTACTAGTTTTGAACTTGAGCCAGCTTGAGAGAGTGGCTTTGCTCCCTTCTGCTGTCACTCCATGGAGTGGTGCCTCTATGAAACTACTGAGCAGAGAATGTTTTTAATCAGACCTCAAGTTAAAAACAACCATTTCACAGTTACAGGTTTGGTTAAGTAAAACAACAGACAACTGTGAGACCTTTTGTAGTTCATATATTGAGAAGGCCAGAGTGATGGCAAGGCCTTTGCAAGGGGGAGTGGGTGCTCAGCTGGTTCCATTTCCTGGTGAGGTTGACCATATACCAGCGCAATGCCAGCACAAGCTGGTAGCTGCAGGTTGGGCTGTGGCAATCCACCCTCCTTCTGTGTTGCTACAGTTAAGAAAATGCTGGCAGGTGAATCTGACAGTTCTTGAGTGCTGAAAGGGGCAGATTTACTTCACTTCAGCCAGACCTGGCCTAACCAAAACACCTGGAACTGCCCAGCCCTGGCTTAGGTGGAATTGCCTTGTGCCTATGCTGTATGTTATATGCGGGCTATAGCATGTAATGTTTACAGCAAGGTTGTGCCCTGCCATGGTATTGTTCCACTGTCTGTGAGCCTGAGTGAAGTGCTATTCAGCACCACCTTATCAAAGCTGATCTCCAGGGAAGCTGTGGTTTTGATGAAACTGCATTATTTGCTGGAAAGTTTTCAACCAGTTCTGTTTGAATACAAAATACTGACACAGCTGCTGAAGTATGGACTTGTGCTGCTGGAGGAAGTTGTACTAATCACTGAGGGGGTGGCAAACACACTCATTAGCAGGAGATGATCCAATATATTCCTAGTGAAAGTCTGAGGTAAAAGTCTCAAACACAAGTAACTTTTTACCACAGCGTTTTCCAAAGTAATTTGCTTATGGCCCCCTTCATAAGTAAATTCTGCTGTCTGGATGCCTCACCCTTCCACTCACACCCACAGGGACTGATGTGAAGAGAGGCACTACTCACTACTTCTCATCTTGTCTGAGGACATACGTCTCCTTTTCCACCTCAAGAAACAGGATTGTTTGAGAAGAGATCCTCCAATAAAAGAACAGATATTTCTACTTTAGAAATGAGGAAATAAGGCTGCAATCATTTAAAGGAATTAGGTTCTTAGAAACCACATTTAAGGATTAGAAAAAGTCATTGAATGATTCTGTGGCACAGCAAGGATCTGATGGAAGGTCACAAGACTAAGTATATCAGTGTACTGAGCCTGGTCATCCAGCTTTTTACCTTCTCCATTTGTAAAATGCCTCAAAAGGCTCTTAAGGCCACTTCATCAGTCAAAATATAAGAGAAAAAATTTCTTGAGGGTCAACTCACAGTTACCTAGTAGAAAAATTCAAGTAAATGCTTCATGAGCTCAGTGTCTCCTGTAACGGGGCAGACCTCCCTCTGTGCAACACTGGGTGGGGGTGTCATCTTCACTTACTTTAGTCAGTTAGAAATTAAGCATCTACTTTGCCTTAGCCATTCTGTCCCCTCGATGAGCAGTCCTGAGAGAGGCAAGTCCAGAGGGCACCTCCTCTCAACTAGAACAGGCCTGTAAGGTAAGTGATATGGTACCTCCCAGCACTGAACAAAAGAGAACCTGAACCAATGTATTTGGACAATGTGTCCTTATTGCCACATGGAAAATAATGTTAGTTCCACTCTTATGATTTAATTGTAAGACCCATTTTATCACTTCAAAACTCTCCTTTCCCCCATTTTTCTTAAAGTGGTTTAGCTGGGGATAGACAGTAAAAAAGGAATAAACAAACCTCAAGTGGAACTTCCCTTTCCTTGACATTTTGTTTGGTTTTCTTCTGGTAATAAGCAAACGGGTGGTCTTCTCAGTACCAAAACACACAGGACAATAATTCATGTCCAGCCAAATACTGTAGATGCTTCCTGGCCCACTGGGGTGCCAGGGAACATGCTTGGTATAATGGAAAGATGTTTTCATTCTGTCTGTAACAATGGACATAAATGCCAGGAACTCAAAACTTGTAATGTCTAGCTGAAGCTCTTCATGGCTTATGTATTTACACTCCAAATACATACCAAGTGAGACACATCCTCCTACCAATCAGAAAGCCTCATCCTAAACAATTTATATTACTTCATCATAGGTTCAGAAAAACAAGTTTATATCTATCTTCACCATATGATAAACCAGGGAAGCAGCAGCCCATTATGGCATATTAACATAGTTTGGTGATAAAAACATACTATGACAGTTTTAGCAGCAAACAGGTCAGTGTCCAAATGCAGGCTGTTTAAAGAAAAAAAAAACCTCAGACAAGATAATGACAGCTTAGTTTGCTTGACTCTCAGTGGGAGAGGGTAGTTACTGCATTACATTTTTGCTGTTAAATTCTGACTGTTGGCAATGAACTCCCAACACATATCTATAATGTAACCACCTTTACAAAACCTATATGTTAGTGCACTTTCACACATTTCCTAAGCTGATGGACACTGAGTCTTTCTTTCCAAACCTTTGCACCTTCTGACCATGGACCCAAAGGAGATGTCTTTCCAGGAGGAAAAAGGATATGCTCCTCAGCTTGGTGGTAGTCAGACCTCAGTTTCGGAATGCTCCCACTCTGCTTGCTTTGCTAATGAAGTTTTTCAGGAGGTCGTGGTCCATTTCAGCAAAGCCTTGAGTTTGTGTAACGACAGTTAAATGGTTTATGCAAAATCTGAAGCAAAATTCTTCCAAGTCCTAGGAACAAATTGAGGTAATTTGTAATATGAATGACTGAGAGCAAAATTACTTTTTTGTTGTTTTAGATCTGTCATTTAATTAGCAGAGAATATCCCAGATTGTTCACATTACCAATCCCTTTTCTGATCAGTTTGATTGGATCATAAATGATAGTATGAAATTTGCTCATACAAATTATTCAATAACCCTGCTCCAAGAAAACAGGATTAACCACTTAAATTTACCCTAGAACTCCATAACATTTACTGAGCTCATCAGAAAAGTTATTAATAAGTGAAACCATCAACTTTCCCCACATACAACTACTAGAGCATCAGTGGCTCCTTTCTTTTCTTCCCAGCACTGAATACAGTAGCTGTCCAGTGAAAAACAGCAGATATCCTAGTCTTGCTGAAGATAAAAGGAAAATATGTTGTAACATTTGATGATGCTTACTGAACACAAACAGGATGTTAGGGTACAAATGTCTTTCTTCGTGAATCCAGGAACTGTGTCCCCCTGTCTAGAAACTGGGACTCCTAGATGGCAAAAATGATTCTGTCTTGTCCTCGCCTTGCTGCAACAGGATGTTCAGATATGCAGCACAGAACAGATACAAGCCATTAAACCATATAACCATAATTTCACACAGTGAATTTTGCCCACTCAAGCCTCCTCACAACAGTGGCAGTCTTCCTTTCCATGCATTGGGTCAATTCCCTTTATCTGGTTCCTATGCAACAACTTGCTGCCTTCTGCAGCAAGGCAGAGCTGGAGCCAGCAGCAAGGCAAGTCTAAATTGGAAGTATGATCCATGACCTATAAACTCTTCAAGGGTTACAGCAAAAAGAGGTCTTTTAATCCATGTCATTTTTATTTTATCTTAACTACACAGACATTGCAGCCAGGGATTAATACTACAAAGACATTTAGCAGAAAATCTGTCTATTTCCCTTTAAAACCTCTTCTTTAGATGGTTTCAAGTCTATTGCTCCCATCAAGATGTAACTAAAGCTGTAACAGAGACCAAGCAGCACAAAACATCCTTCAAAAAGAAATAAGGTAGCAACAACGCACAGAAGTAAATTGTATCTCTCCTTAAAAAGGGCTGGAAAAGCAAGAAAGTGAAGGTGAGTGAAGAAGAAATTAAAAACGTACAAGAAATTAAAAAAAAGGTAAAAGATCAAAGACATTTTTTAAGTTTCAGTAGACACCTGAAATGCTACTGCCACACCTGAGCTGCTTTACAGTCAATGTGTGAACTTTTACAGTAAATGAATATAACACCAGCTGCCTTTTCTGGTGCTGATCTATGAAGAGGACCATAGATCCTACAGAATCCTGGTCACGAATTCTGCAGTTTCAAGAAATACTGGGGTTTAATTCTGCTGTACAGAGATGATTAAATTCTCTACAGTGCTGTATAAGAAATATGCTTTAAAAGAACTTGTAGTGTTCACATTTAATGAACAATTAACTCTATCTTTTCGAACTTCAAAAATATTAGGCCATTTTTATAATCCTTCTTTGGGCAGCTTTTTTACTGAAGTGCAGATACACTGCACGTGGGTCTCAAACCAGTTTTTACTATATTAATGTAGTACCACTCTAAGATCCCAGCTTCCTTCATGATTCCTTAGACAGAGACTATCTCATGTCTTTGATAAAGAAGTCTTTGCTGCAATTCTCTGAAACAGTTTTACTACAGCCCTGTCTGAGCTGCAGCTGTAGGAAGGAGGGCAACAAGGCACTTTCGTGCTTTGTTGCCATGTGCCAAACTCCTAAGTTTGGCCCATGCTGCATCCCGGGCAGGTGAACCAATTCATCATCTGATGACTGTGTTAAAACGTTACATTTTGAAACAATACTAGGTGTACAGAATAAAACACTGAATCATAGAAGGAAGAGGAGGGTAACATGCATTTAGTCATCTAGCCAATCCCTTTTATTGCGCTTCAGCCATTATAAACTCTAGTACTTTGTTCTGGCTAGTTCTATTACTTCGCAATACACCTAAATGTATCTTTAACTACTTTTTAACTGCTTTACATGACACAGGTCAACCAAAGGTACTTCTGCTTTGAAGATACTCAAAACTGTTGAAAAGCTTGTAAGAGGAGAAACGTCAGAGTAAACTTTGACTGAAAACTGTTGTTAGGAGGTTCAAACCACCGTGTCTTCCCTTCCTGTCCAGTCTTTCTTTGTATGCTGGGCTCCTACCACCACAACACACTGAAAGTACAATTTCTCTTTGCCTCAGCTGTTCATGCCTTCCTGACACCTTGGTTACAACAGCTTTGTAACCAGCAGCAGATAATCTTATCTACTAATCTTTACGAAACTCACTGACTTCCAGACTCCTGTTTGCAACTCCTACACAAATTTATCTCATCTAGTACACTGCCTACACGCTGACTACTGCAACGTTTTAAACTCAGTTTTTGCTTCAGTCCCTTCTTTCTACTTGCTTCCTATACCTGGAACTGTTTATCCAGCCATTGTATAATACTTCTAGCCTTTTCTCCTTTAAAACTTCACCCTACATTTCACAGCCAGACAAAAGCAAAAAATCCAAGTATGTTTAAAAAACACTGTTACCAGCTACAAATTTTGGCTTTTCTAATAGATAATCTCCTATTTGTAAAGCAGGAGAAATCTCGAACAGAAAGGTCTGGACCGTTAACTACAATACTCAGTTATAATAATGGTTACTAAGCCTGGAATACATATGCAGACTTCTTGAATAATAAAATCCGCCATACCATTATTTCCACAATCAGCACAACACTAAGAAGTTGAGAAATGTAAAACAGCTTTGAAAGTATTTGCCTGTCTACAAAAACAGTGCTTGCAGTACTGCTGATAACAGGTTGAGTGCTAGCGAAACATTCCAGAGCCAGGGGCAGACCAGATGACAGGATATGGGAAGAGGAATAACAATAGGTAATTTGCTGAATGTCAGCACGATTCATTGTAAACAGCATGGCAAAAGTGGATTTTTTTTTTTTTTTATATAAGCAAAAGTGTAAATAGGGGGAAGGGCTTTAGAAGGAAATTCTCTCACTGCCTGTAAAAGGTGGTACCAGAATACTGTACCAGATGCCAGCAGACAAAATGATTCAGTGGAGAACACAGGAAGAGAACAGGCAATGCAAAATCCAAAGGTGGAAAAGTCAATGGCAGTGAGAAATTTGCATGCCATGATATCCCAGATGACAAGGCAGGAAGCACATTAAGAATCCTGACTCACAAGTGCAGGCCAAAAGGCCAGGAAGAAAACACTAGCAGCTCAATTTTTTCTAATAGCTTAAAAAGGGGGAAACAAACATCTGGGAAGCCAGAAAGGGCAATTGCAGTAATTGTTCCTCATCAGTGAAATGCTAATACAGTTTCATTTCTCAGAAAACAAAGTTCTCCTTACCTGAGCTTCATATTTGACAGCGGCAGAAAGAAGAGCAATGGCATTCTCTTCACAAATACCTTGTTTGATCGTTTGCTGGCAAAGCTTTTTCAATCTGTTTTCTCTATACAGTGTTGCCAAATCTAGCAGTCCTGTGAAAATTCATACAGCTTTAACTATCCTGGTGCAAAACTTATTAATTTATCTTCAAATTAATTAGTTACCCTGTTGCTATAGGCTGAATTAATCGAAGACTTATTCTATTATTTTTTCCCCTAAATGAAGTGTTCATTTTTAAAGGTCCTCAAAAGACATCAAAAAGGGACCTTTTCATTACTCTGTAAGTGTTCTGTCTCCTTGTTCACTGTATTGTATCTCATTGTAGGTATCAGTTAGTGACTTCAGGGAACAGCTCCCTTTTCATTCATTATCAAATCACCACAGCTACTCAAACTGAAGAGTTTTAGGGGTTAAGTGTCTTTTTGAGGAAAAAAAGAAGTTCTTACTGTGAGAAACAATGAGTCCTTTTTGAACATTTTGCATTTTTGATCTCATTGCATTCCCACCACTCATTCTCCTTGGGCATGTTTCCTACTACTGCATTCCTTCTTCCTGACATCTGACAAACTCAAGATTTAAGTCCTAATAAAACTAAAACTAACAAGCCCTGCCTTCCTCATCCTCTTATGACATATAAATTGAACTTTTCAGAAACAGTAACCTAGGGTTGTTTCCATTTATGGCAAATACCTATTGCATCTTCAGGAGGGAGCCTAACATTGTCTGTATACAGGTATTCCAGGAAGGCTCGGTAAACAGGATAGGAAAATTCACTCATTTCTATAATTTCATCGTCATTATTCAGCATGGAACGAAAATGTTCACACCTACAAAACACAAACAAAGATATGCTGTGAGAGTTAAGCTTGAAACATGAGCTGCAGCAAGAAGTTAGTAAAAAAAACCAAATCAGTCGTAACAGACTAAATACACAACCATAAACTCTAGCTACACGATTTCTTAGTTTGAGCATGTTAATTTTTTTAAGCCTTATAAGGCTTATAAGTTTTATAAATATATAATTCAGAATATTCCTCTATTTCTGCTAGTAATATTTAATGGTAGGCTCCATTTCTACTTCCAGTATCTTTAAGGGTGGTCC
This sequence comes from Psittacus erithacus, assembly GCA_009867235.2. NCBI lineage: Eukaryota > Metazoa > Chordata > Aves > Psittaciformes > Psittacidae > Psittacus > Psittacus erithacus. The sequence continues at coordinate 128,443 of WYDI02027981.1, forward strand.
ATGTGGTTTTGATGTAATTTTCTTAAATATGTTATACATTAATTCTGAATTTTATTACCTGACTCATAACAGATAAAGCTTACAATTAATTTAGACAATTCTCACATTTCAACCTGTTTTCTCCAACATGACCTAGTGAGGAGGGAAATTATTAATATTCTAGATAATATTTATTCCAGTGTCAAGAGTCCATGCACGCTTTAGTGTTAGATTTAACCATTATACTCAAGGATTAAAGTATTTAAAGTGAAGACATTCACACTCAGATCTTTCATCACCATTTTCTTGTAAGTCTGAATACTTTTGTGACAGACAAGATAGAAACAAGGAAAAAGCTTTGCCTTTGACAGTTGTACTCTGCAACTTCCAGTTCACAGAACTTACCGCTCCCTAAGAAAACTCCTGTAACATTTGCATTGTTTTCAACACTTTGCTGATGTAAATGAACACCACCACCTCAGTTAGCTTTTCCTACAAGAGCCACAACTTAATTGGACAATTTTGTACTTACTTTCGAACTCTCCTGCATCAGAATGTGCTTTTCTTTTACTAAAACTTTAATGTAAAAGGTAGGTTGGTTTGCTTTTAACATCCCTGGGACAAGTCTACATTGGAAAGACAGCATTTCTCAAATACAAAGAAATTCTTGATCATTTAATTCAACTTCTTCACATTTGATCTTACTTTTGCCTTTTTTTTTTTTAGAGAACTTTTTTCTCAGTATTACATTTTTTAATAAAATAAATAAACCTCAAGTCAAATGCATAAAAAATTAAAAACTCATTATCTAGCTTCTGCCACATCTTTTATCGCATTGTGGTGTTGGAAGAGGCAGACCAAACCCAACTGCTTTGTCTCCCAGAGTCTCATGTTAAGTAGTGGTGACCATGCTATCCATCCAGCTGTGGAGCAGACCTTGGGAATAGTCTGCTGTCCCAGTGAGCCCACACAAAAGTAGGAAGACAGAAGGTGGTGCCATTGCGCACTCGAAAAATAAATGAGCAAATAAATAAAAATCAGTTGGTACTTATCCTTCAGCCTGCAAAACATCTTGGAGTGACTCATCCATTGGAGTGTCTCTCTCCCTCTATCTCCCAGCAGAGACAGATCAGACAGCTCATTTTGGCTGGTTAAATGTAGAAAAGGCAAATCCCACCCAAATACTCAAATGTATCTGTTCCTGCAGACATTATGTTGCTTGCCCAGCCCCTCACTGAGCTGGGTGTTGCCCAGCCATTTCACCATCATGGCAAGATAATAACCACCACCAATATGATCTAGTTCAACACCAGGCAGAGAACAAGATGGAAAAAAGTTTTCATGAGTAGTAAAGAAATGGCTGGATAATAAAAGGGAGCTTTTAGCAGCACTGCATTCTTTACAATGCTCTGGAACAGGCTGAATGCTGCAAAACAGCATTTTAAATACATTATCCTCTGATCCAGTTGCATCATGAGACTACACGGCTTAAAGAGAATATTAATTCTGCAGACTGTGCCTGCATGTTATTTTGATAATGCCATACATTTAAATCCATTTCACAATTAGACTCACATTTTCTTCCCACAGTGCCATGTAATGTGAGAAAAGTAGAGCAGCCAAAAAGAAACAAGGAAAGTTACATGCAGTCTGATTATCAGGAGAAAGAGCCTCAGAAACATTTTGGGGATACACAAGATTTGAAGTGGTATCTGATGAAGTGGTATCTGACACATGGCATTGCAATCAAAGACGGAGGACTACAGGCATGAGTGTAATGTACAAGCAATGATACCAGTAAAGGGAAGAAAACAGTAATACATGTAAGTGCAGTAGTAAGAGTAGAGCACAAAAGAGAGGGAGGGGAAAAAAAGCTGTAAAACAAACAAACAAAAAAAAGCCGGCTTAAAATTCAAATTCACTGACAAGCAGGATAAGAAACCTGATAAAAATCTGAAAAGCATCTACAGAACTTGCTGAAACAACTGAAGGGTCCTGTTGAAGGAAAGAAAAGCAAGAATAAACACAAAACCCTCAAATCATCCCAGTGGAAGAAGCAAAGCATATGAAGGAGGGAAAACTGATTCAAACTACTCGGAAGGCAGCAGAAAGAAGCAAGCCTTTTCCTCAGCAGAAAAAGGTTATTAGAAATCAGGGTCAAGGCCATTTAGGTAGCACGAAGGAGAATACATGTTGGACAGAGGGAAGTGATGAAAAGGCTGGTAGTATGCAGCATGTTTAGAAATTCCAAGCAGCAAGGAAATGAGGAATAGAGAATAACAATGAAAGAACAGCAGGTGAACCCTAGGACTGAGGGAAAAGGGAGTTTGTATGAATAAGTCAAGAATTTTGAGCAGTAGTTATTCAGCACAGGGGACTATACTATCCAGTTTAGTTTATATTTAACTATAGAGTTTGTGCCTTACCTAATTTTGAGAAGAACTTTATGAACATGAATGTATTTTCCATCCACTAGAAACTTCAGGTCTGCAGTTTCAGGGTTATCAAATTCCTTCTTTAGTGACTGGGCTACCGTTAGATGGTCATCAGGCTCTAGAATAAAAAGGAGGATTAAAAGTAAATAGTAAGTAATACAAGTACCTCTCATGATAACATCCTGGATATCTGTCAGCAATTAACACTCTTGATAAATACACCTCTGTAAGGCTAGCAATAAAACGCAGCAGACTATGTGTTCAGTGTGAACCCCCAGAAAAGCAAATAAAGGGTAGGTTTCTTCAAGCCTTACTTTGCCTCTGTTAAAAAAAAAAAAAAATCCAATTCCTGTAAGTCATCTATATAAGACCATAAAAAGAAAATTAACACAGTCTCAGAAGTTTAATGCTGAATCTGATAGCAAATGCTATCAGGTATCACTGGGTAAATTATTCTAAATGAAAAATGATAGTTATTCTAAGATACCTAAAAGGTCACCTGCCCAGTACAATATCCCCAATGGCAAATACCCACAGTTATAAGTCTATTCAAAAAGTGTTTTCCCTAGACTTAGGGTGTTAGAAGCACTCCATGTGAATGTCTGCCTATTCCTGTTTGTGTCAAAGGTAAGAACTTCCCACTCTGCACGACACTTGCATTATAAAGTTACCAGGCATCCTTGAAAAGCCATCCGTTGTCTGCACAAAAATTTTGATTTCCCAACTGTTTCCACCATATTTAGTAGCCTCAGAGAACTATTTTCTTTTACAGCACTAAAAAATAAACCACCCTCAAACCTCATTCTTAACCCAGAAAACATTTTGCCTTCTTACCATATAAATACATATTATTGGTTTATTTGTGGGTCAGTAATAAGCTGTTTCCTACAGAAAATTACATAAATGCTAGGTCCTATAACCTACCAAGCTAGGAGAAAGAAAAATATTCTGCTGGAAATGGAAAGACCTTCACCATAAGCTCTAGAAAAAAATTAACACTTGGATACTGTTAACCTTTGTTGAGCACAATTACTTTTTATTTCATTTAAATGATGTCACTTATGTTCAGGTTTAGCCAATTTGGGCAATAATCATCAAAGTGCACCAGGTGACAGGTAAAAGGACTGGGGAGAATCCAATGTAATGATAATAAAAAAATCCTTCTGATATAATAACACTCTAAAATACTTTGTTAGTTCTTTGTACAGTGTGGTTTATTTCTTCAGACCTCTTCTATCTGAATAAGCAGCAATTTTAACAACCAATGCAAAGCTGAAGCTTTTCTTCAAAGCTGACAATTCGTATGTCCACCAATACACATCTCCAGATGATGACTTCTACAACCAGCAGAGGTAAACTGAATACAGTGGAGTTCAGTTAGGAAATTCTTGGAGGGAAAACAGGTGCTTTTATTAGTTACAGCAGCTAAGGGGGAACCAAAGGAAGGAAATGAAGAGACAATTCACACCGACAAGGCACAAAGCCAAGAAAGCTCCTTAGTAGTCGGTGCTAAGAATGTTGTATTAGAAACATTAGAACTGCCACAAACAAGGAATGAATGGGTGTTGAAGCACCAGAATACAACTGAGGGAGAAGGGCTGTAAGCATGGCAGATGTCCATAGCACCTAGTTCTGCAGATGTTAAAATCCCAGGATGCAGCTGCCTGAGGATTCTCACCACATGCAGATCCAGAGACAAACAACAGTGAGGCAGTCCTGACAACTCGCCGAGGTGGGACAGGATGAAGAGACTAGTCACTCTCAGCTCCTAAAGCATGTAAAAAGGTATATCCAAACCCAGCACAGAGTCATCTAACTAAAAAAAATAATCAAGGACACATGATGAGGGCTGATAGTCAGCATCTTTTATCCAGTGTCATCACAAGGAACCCTGCTCAGACCACGTGAATACAAATTTTAGTGCTGGGATGGTGGACAGATCATTTGGCACGTATGAGAATGTGGGTTTGAAAGTGCATCTGAAATTAGTTTTGTTTAAAAATAAAACAATCTTTTCCCCCTGTAAGATTTTACCTTGTGCTTTGCTACAATGTTGCCACAATGTCATAACATGATTTCCAGAGGGACCAAGAATTCAAAGTCAAAACCCCCAAAATATGAAGAGCTGCTGCAGTCAAAATGACTCCTAAGGTGTGAAAGAGTGCAAGGATGCTGGGTGTATTGTTCACAGTAAAAGATGTGTTGGGAAATAGCTATGGATATAGTCTCAACCACACTGCATTAGAGAGAGTGAATATCTCTGAGTATTAATGAGCAACATGCTTATTAATAAATGGGTTATTTGGAAGTCTTCAGCACAAAGGCGATAATTACAGGAATGATCATACATAATCCCAATCAGGAATCTTTTAGCTGACCTAAACCAGCATTTCTGATTTAAATTATCATTCAGAAAAGAAGATAAGAAAAGATGAATTTGCAGAAATGAGCACTGAAAAACCTAACAGACACTTTCAGTCTCAGTTGTCTTCCCTGTGAGGAATTAAAAAGAGGCAGTTTATGCTTTTTTACTTTGTTCCACTCTCCTTTGTAGAATTCCTCAGTATTCTCTGCACTAAACTGAGAAGAAAAGGCAAGAGAAAAAGAGACATTCTGATACCATGAATTAATATTTTAACTGTGCAAGAATAAATGGAAGATGATTCTATGAAGAGCCGCAGAACCCTGCTACTGTACATAAGAAGATACATATATTAATAATGTCCCATTCATAAAATAATCATCTCCTATGGAAGAAAATTCTGAATATACTGCAGATACTTTTATGTAGAACTTAACTGACAAACACATTTACATGGAATGAACCACCCCACTGCCTGAGATTTTAGTGCAATAACACAATTTACATCTAACAAGTAGTAAGTGAATATTAGGAATATTAAAAATTTCCTCAGTAATTAAGCATATCTCTTACAGTTCTGAACAAGCCACCCTAGAAAGCACAACTGCCTCACCTACAGAAAATGGGGGTCTTTGGATTGTGCCCTAAACTGCAAATTTTGTCAAAGCACTTTCCTGAGAACAATATTCCCCATTTAATCCTTAAGTCTCTCAAAGTTGAAATACAAGTACTATTAACAGAACCTCCTTATCTTGTCATCCAGAAAGCACCAAGGGAGCAAAGAGTGTTCTACAGCTCAGACATCCGTCAGACAGGCAGTAGAGAAGTGGAAAGGAAGCACAATGGACTCAGTACAGCTCAAATTACACATTAACAAGTTGCTGCATTCTAGCTTTTAGCATAAGCTCCCAGATGACACCTACAGACAACCCCAAGAGTCTCATCTTTGATTAGGTCACCTAAGCCAGTTACTTTATTAGCGATCAATATGGAACTACATTTGTAGCTGAAGAATGAGGTCTCTGTTAGACAATGCTATGTACCTAGCTCTTTCTAGTCAAGGCCAGCAAGACAGATCTTAATGTTGGTCAAATATTCTGAGATGCAGCAACCTGTCTTTTCAGAAGCCCAGGTCATGATCACTTGTGATAAGACTCTTAAGTGCCTGTGGCCAATTCTGAACATCGGAATTTGGCTCCCTCAATTCTCAGTAGTATACTTAAGGGCATCAAAGAAAGCTTAAGGGTTCGTAAACATTCTGCATGGCTCAAGTCTCCAAATTCAAGCTCAGCTTCTCCACCCGTAACCATTTTACAGTAACATTCAGTGGCTGCACACCTAAAAAACCTCCCCAAGCCCAAGGTATTATTTCCCCACAGAAATAAAACACATCAATAAAACAGACAATCAATTAGCACTGCCATCAGGCCTTTGCAGTTTTTACAATTCTGTATTACCATTTACACATGTGTAATATACGATTACGATTATGCTTCCCAGTATAAATTTTTGTAAGAAACTAAGTTTAAGCTTCAAATACATGCAACTGTTTTATGCACTAATGGTTGTATTTAGAAGACGTTGAAACAAGAAGTATTTAAGCTCACCTACTGACAGAAGACGCCACATAACGGCCGGGGTAGCAAAGCAAGCAAACACATCATCAGTGCAGGCAAAGTGCGTGAGGTGGGGAAGGATCACAGACTGCCCACGGCACTGGCCCCACATGTACACTTGGCCACTCTGGGTCTTGGCAGCCGACGTGTGAGCAGAGTGGCAGGCAGCAATCTCTATAACTCTGAATTTACAAGCAAACAAATTAAAAAAGCAAGTCATTCTCCTAAGAACAAAATGCTGTGAAGGACCTCACCACCTCCTGTCTTTCTCTAGCGTAAAATGTATTTGCAGGCACACATGCACTTCCAATTGCAAGAACGTTTTCCAACTGTACATAGCAAAATTAAAAGGGCCATCAATATTTTTTCAAATAGCGTGCACTGAGAAAGTGAGAAAGCATCTTGGGACTAAGGAGACATTGTTGCAGCAGAGCAGCATTGTCTGCTGCAGCACATGCTCTATTGACCCCCTTGGCTCTCTCAGACATAGCTATGATGAGTTTTAAGTCTCTAAATGTTGTCAGTGGGGCTGGGCAGTGCGGTGAATGGTTGCAGTAAACTGCAGAGAAGGGGTACTTGGAGGAGATGAAGAAGGAAATGAGGCATTTAAAAAAAAAACCAACAAAAACCAACACGTATTTGCATTTTGGCTGTAACTGAAAATTAATGAAAAAACTTTTCCTGCTTGCTTATTGGTAACAGTTATAAAACAACAACTTAAACATACTTCGAATTAAAATACTGAAGTGTCATTACTCATACAATTATCATTACTTAAAGTTTAACGGACTTTTTGAAAATTTAAAATCAGAACCAAACAGCACTAAAATCTTTTTCTCAGCGCATTTTAGCTATGTTAGGCTAGCTCACTAATCCTAACGCTGATTTAGGATTTCAAAACTCCCACAGTGGATTACACAATCCACTGTTTTGCAGTCTGAGCTTGTTTACTTGTTTTCCCAGCTGCCTGGGGCTGGGAAACAACTTGTTTAAAGCTGTATGTACAAATCTTGCAGGCTTTAGTGAGGTAATATCCTCACTGACACCAGGAATGCATATTCTGGCCAGCAAAAGTGAAAGGCAGCACACAATACCTTTCAATACATACATGTATTGAAATGTGGTAGCAATTTAACTGCAGCTGAAATGTCTAGAAAAAAATCAGTTACAGTTTAAGCAAAGCACAAACACATGAAGAAATATGTTCAAAATACACAAAGAAAAACCCAAAACCAGGCCACGTCTCATCACCAGAGAGGAGCTGCTTTTTCCTTACAATAACTGACACAAGTTTAAGAGGGATATCTCACTTTCCTTATTATTCACAACATGAGGCCAAAACCAAGACCTCAGTAGAAAGGAATAGATTCAAATTTCTCACCACACGTATGTATGGCTTTTCATTGGCAATAGAAAAAACTGCCCCACTAGCCATCAAGGACTTACAGGAAAATATTTAACATGTAAAAATCTAAGCATGATTTTCAGGCAACAATACAAAGAAAGAGCTCCTCCCTTTCGCTCCATCTTGGGTTATGAGCCAGATTTAATAGCAGAAATAACACTAACTCCAGATGTCCACTCTTCAGTTTTTTGTGTGCACTTCTTGTGCACAAAAATGTAGCATATTAAAATACAATTTTTATGCAGAGACAATAAAGCTTTTATTGCTAACTTCAAACAATGAAACTACACCACTGAAGAGAAACTGCAATTAAGGCCTATAAAGTACAGTATGAGCCAAAGCAGAAAATAACACATTCAGTCTCAGAACATTAAGTTTCTCTTTCACAAGGATGGTTATGGGGCAGACTCAAGCACTTTCAGTGAAAATTCCATTCACATTTAGCAGAACTATTGTAAAACATGATAGCTTGGTTTTTTCCAAAAAATAAATTAAAAATGACATAATTTTCTGTAGCTTTTCTGGGAGTATACCAACTGATATCTGACTGCAAGATTGTAAGTATTACCTGTCTTTATCCACAGCAACTGTTGTAGGGTAAGACTGGTTACTTTTGTTCCCAGTACCTAACTGGCCATATGAATTGGCTCCCCAGGCATAAATCTGACCTTCATCTGTTAGCACTAATGTATGTGCATAGCCACAGGCAACCTGTAAAGAATAATAAAAAGAAAAATCTCATTTTTATGTAACAGTAAATTAATACAGATAGATACATGCTATGCTATACATTCATTGATTCTATACTAGTGTAAAAATTACAAAAATTACAGACACAGATAAGTTTAGTAAACAGGGAAGCAAAGTAGATGAGGTGACTTTGAGGAAAAATGTATAATGAGGAACCCTGCCAGATGATCTCAAGAGTACAGCAAAAGAATAGCTAGAAATTGAAATAGAAGGAAAGCTATATGACAAATATGAACAGTATGAAGAAAAAAATGCAGAAAAAGGCAGACTGTCTTGCACTGACCTTGCTCTATGGGCAACTGCTCCAAGGTGAACAGCTTAGCACTGTAAAAATAGGCAAGGTCTTCCTATCTGCTCCTCTCCTGCCTGACTGCCAGCCACACAAAACTGCTCTCTCTCTGTGCTCACCAGATATTTTGTAAAGAACACTAAATGTAACAGCCACTCAAGATCAAGACTAACCAAGGAATCATACCAGCTGTTGACCAAAAGCAGTTGGAGACAACTTGTTCAGACTCCAAACACCAGTTAGTCACTGTGGCTGGAGTACAATTCTGAAAATGATATTCAGTCTTGCCAGAAAGACAAAATGCTAAACTGCAACATCGTCTCAAAAAAGAAGGGGTTAATTAAGAATGGGGTAGCCTATGAAGACTTTCTTATTTACTAAAATAACAGGATTTTTTTTTTACTTTTTACATGAAAAAAGAAAAGGAAAAAACATTTCTAATGGCCTAGTCCTCTATACATAAAATCACAGAGAATAATGGCAAAATTCCCACTGAACTCCACAAGATCCCAGTTTCTCCCCTACCGAGAGTTCCCTTTTAAGATACATGTTTTTATTCTTATAAACAGTGCTTCAAACAGAGATAAAGGACTAACTCCTTCAAACATAGCATATGCCTGAGCATATTTTCAATTGTTCCTAAAGGGCTTGACAAGGAGTGTCACACACATACCCGCTGTACGCGAATGTCTTGCAAAGCTGCTATTCGGCATGGTGTTGGCTGATTGCCACTGCTGCCCAGTCCAAGCTGGCCATTACCATTGTAACCCCAGACATAGACCTTAAAAACAGAGACAGAGATTTCAACTGTCTATGTTATTTTGCACCACAAATTTTGGATGCTGTTTCTGTTTAAAATACCATCTGCATGCTCATCTAAAATTCTAAACTTCCGTATTCATGTTGCTCTTTAAGAGCTGGATTATGCAAGACTACAATATTTTACTATGAAGAGCAGAAAATAAGTGATTCATATGGGTGTTTCCCAGCATAGACCAAATTCAGCACAAATACTTCTCTTTTTCCAAGAGCTAAATTGTCATTCAAAAATCCTCTAAAAGGAAACAAAATACCCTAAACCAAGTATAAACTGGGAGCTATGCACAACAGTTTCAGTAGGCTGTTATTAGCTTTATGCTGAACATAACAAAATGGGAAAATAGTCAGTTCTGATAATTTCAGTGACATATGTTCTACTGCAAACAGTCAATAGCTATTTAGGCATAAACTGAAATGCTCTGAGCGAGGCAGCCAGAGAGGATGTAGGCAGCCCAAAATCTTCAGTTCATATAAAGTAAAACAACAAGAACACTACAACCCTCTTAGTATCTTTGCAAAGAGAGTAAAATGCATGAGGGATTCAAGGGGTACTGCAGTAGAACAAATGTATGAAATGAACTTTTATTCTGTTTACTTGAAGGCAAACTGTGCATATATGACCACTGAAAATTAAAACAGCATTCACTGATTATTCTCACATTCTTGATACTCAAGTTTCTAGTACTGAAAATAATTTATTCTTCTATGACTGCAGCAGTGGAATAACATTAATCGGCACTTTCATTTTTTGCTACAACATACCAGCTGTTAAAATCAGTGAATCAGTGATACAAACTTAGTTATTTTTCATATGAGAAAATGAAGCTATCATGAAATGCTAAGTATACATACAGATTCAATATGATTTAATCCAAAAATTTATAAAAGTCTCCTAACCTCCACAATACTGTTCTTAAATTTGAAATTTGATACTTGAATTCCTTCAACACAAAGCCAATTTTGATAGCTGACACAAAGTAACAGCTGCTAAATTTTATGAGTAATCTCATACACCAAAAAGCCATAAACTAAATGTTGGTGAACAATTTTCCCTATTTCACTCTACCCCCTCTCTAAATGAGAAACAATAATCAGCATGGATAGGAAAGCGTGCTGAAATATGTCAGAATGTGCAAGACAATTTATGACAAAGGTTTTTACAAGCAGTATAAGGAGGCAGATTTAAGGGAGTCTGGAAAGGCACACTTCTTTTCTGAGCAGTAGTTCATTACTGAAATGTTGTAATTCCATGATATTACATCATACAAAATTCAGTCAGAAAGTTCACTTAAAATTTCTTACCTCTCCATTTTCCACCACAGCCATAGAGCACATCTGTCCACAGGCTATATTAACTACTATTTTGTTTTGTAGGCAGCTGGTAACTCTTCGAGGAATTGGTTGATTAGCTGTTGAACCTGACCCAACTTGGCCTGAGTTATTATAACCCCATGTGTATACCTGTTGTAAGTGAATTGTCATAAAAGATGACTATATAACATTGAGTTCAAAATACATATTCAAGACAGAAAAGTTATATGCATAAAAAAAAAAGCATTTTGAGTTCAAGTGGATGTATTCTTTTAAAGATCTAGGAAGATACATAGGTTTACAATTTACTTGTTCCTACCAAAAATATGCCACTCATAATATTTATATATTCTATTATGTTCCTCCAACCAAACGTAAGAGAGAACATGACAACTGAGTTAATACGGAAAGAATTCACTGCTATTTTTCCAGAACCCAAAGTAAAACAGCTAACTGGACACAAATGGCATCTCAAAGTAAATGACAGAAAAGTTTTTACTTTGGTGGGTAGCACTCCTTACACGAATGTGATTTATATTAATGCCAGCTTTAACTCCACTAAGCATTTACAGTTGAGTATAGCATAGAAAGGAAGCAGCTGCCCTCTACAAACACATTATAATTTGTTATTACAAGCAGATAATGGCATAAAAGTCAATGTTTTGCATGCATGCAAAGCAGCTAGACCCTAACAGGTTTTCTATTTTTATCAAACATTTGTGATGCATTAGCAATGTGTTAGCACTGTGAGGGTAGCAAGAAGCAAGGTCTAATGCTCTAAGTGCAGAATATTTTCCTGTTTCTCACATATGTGAATTTCATTAAGAGAAAAGAGAGATTTATTCCAGCTATTCTCACCTCTCCATCAGATGTCAACACCATAGAATGGTGAGAGCCACAGGCAACTTCAATGACTTTCTTGTTCACCAAGTTAGTAGAGACTTGACATGGAATGAAACCATGATTTGTTGTACCATTGCCCAACTGACTATAAGCATTATGACCCCATGTATACACTTCTCCTTCTATAATAAAAATGTAAAAAGATGTTTTAAAATCTGTTTCTCCAATGAGTACACAACATAAAATTACCAACTGAAAAGTCAAATTCAATAACAATACGCCTATTTAACTGTGTGTGTATATATATATGTGTGTGTATATATATATATATATGTATGTATATGCCCTCTGGGGCTCTTAATCCCATGGACATACCAATACTACCTTCACATAGTGCTCACCACAAATCTAACAGGATAGTATCACCAGAATCTTAGTAAAAGAAATCATATAGCTAAAAGAAAAGAAATAGTGCAATACAGAAGAGAAAAGGATAAATGACAGTCAGGAGTCTGTATTTCCATTTCTTGGTAACTGACAAGCAACCAAAATTTCTTGTCTGCCCTGGCACTTTCTCACTTCGGAAAATTCAAGTAACAAGCTTTCGTTCCTTTAAAACATGAATGAGGATGCTTGTAAGAAAAACATTACTAGTTATTAATAAACATAACAGTGTGTACTTATTATTTAAACCCTGTTATTGCAGGGGCTAGGTCTGACATACAACTCCATCAGATTTCTAAAAAGATCACCAAACTGCTTAATTACTATGAAGGGTTCCCTGCTGCAAAGGCACCCTTTGTGCTCACTAAACCAATATTTCTTTGCAATAACAGGTTAAATCTAATTACTTTTTCCTGTCAAAAGTAAAAAATCTTCCCTTCCTTTCACTGACATGAGAATACAAACTCCAGGAAACAGGTGAAACAGCCACATAGAAACATAGAACATAAACTGGAGATGATGGTAACTAACACAAGGATTGTGAAATATGTAATAGCTGTCTGAAAGGTAGGTTAAAAGAGGCTGAATGGAAGTTATTCGTGGGATGGAGTTACGAATAAAAACCATCAAAGATCAGTTCTGGATGTGTTCTTTTGCAATACTTCATCATCTGGGTAAGGACTATGAGTGTCAGTGAGATCTGCCAGCAACAAAGCTCAGAAGAATAAAGATACATCTATAAAAAGCATCCAGAATGGTCTACTCTTAAGACTGCAAAAAGTAGTGGAAAGTAATTGAATATAAATAACAGTCACACCCGTACAACACAATTCCCCTTACCTAGCTTTGGTCATCTAATCTAGACTATGCAAAAAGATTTCTTCTCTTAACACAGAAAGAGACAAATGTTAACATCATCAGTCAGGCTCCAATAGAACATCACTGGAAACTCAATATTAGTTAGTTATCTTCCAGAATAATGTACTTGATTATGAACAGAAGCGCCACTAGTATGATGTGGATAATAGGGTGTCAACAAGACAACACAAAATAAAAGGGTAAGAGGCAACATAACGGGTTTCACATCCAAAAGTAGGTACAGGAGGGAAAAGATGCATTTTAGCTAAAGGACACCATTGACACATATGGGTATAATGTAGCCACTAATGCATTTCAAAAGCAATCAGGAGTTCCAAACTTAACTGCAAAGTAAGGAAAACTTCCAAAATCAGCAACAAGAACAAAGCAGATCTTGAAAAACTTTTGAAAAGAACTAGCTATGAACACAGCCAGCTGACATGTCATATTCACCAGCGCAAATATGTTGGACTTGACAGCCAGGAATGTCTATCCCAATTCTCTCTTATGTTACCAGCACAGTCCTTCCCCATCTGCTGGACTAATTAAGTGGGCTATCTAAAATACAGAAATATAAATTCAGATCATACTTTACCTTCTGTAGCAAGAACTACATGAGGGCCACTTCCATAACTCAGACAGGCTATCTTTTTGCCACATAGAGAATCTAACCTCCTTGGTTCAATAGTGCTCTGCATGTCACCTGTTCCCAAACACCCACTGCAGTTCATGCCAAGCACAAAAACCTGTTAGAAAAGAATCACAGAATTATAATTTAGGGTGGAATGGAGGATGTCCTCCAAAGGACATCTTGTCCAACTCTTTGCTCAACAAAGGTTTAAATAGATCAGATGACTCAAGACCATGTCCAGTCAATCAAGTCTCCAAGGAAAGATCTCACAACACCATCAGAATTTAACCACTCAAATGTTAAATTCTTTTTTCCACTGCCTCTCATCCAGTCACTCTGGACCTTCAAGAATGTCTGACTCCATCTTCTCTTTATCCTCTGATTGTGGTAGGAAGCCATTAATTTGAATTGGAAATGTTTTGCTAGCAATCAGACATTTTTGCATGCAACTTTTTCCAGTTTATCATAGTACTGGCTTTCAGAGTAACTTTATGCATAAATGATAAGTATGTCATGTTCATATATACTCCTGGATGATTACCTCATCATTTTCAGTTGCATACAACACCTCATTACCAGCACTGCCAAATACACAGGCTTGACGAATTAACTTGAGCTCTTCTTGAGAACAGAGAGAAAAAATTGGCCATTTCCCAACATCCAGCATCTTCAGGGCGGACAGTAATGTTGCTTCCAAGACCTGATATTATAAAAAATTACATCAAATACCTAGACAGAGATAAATGCATATGTTTGCACAGTAAAAAAGTTAAAAAAACCCCAACAAAACAGAGAGAATTGCCATTCCCTTTTTCAAGCACAAACCAGTATTTTAATTCTAGAACTACACCTGGGAAGCCATTAAAATAAATGAACAAAATACATTGTGATCCAGAAATAAAGGACCTATATGCACAGAGAAAAGTACCATATAAGGAGTTAAATGATGAGGTCATATTTTCAATGTACCCATACAACATAACTGATAGCTTATAGAATTCAATGTACAGGATTCTAACACAGAGTGCGAAGTACACATTAAAAACTTGAAATTAACGTGTGGCTAAAATGACTGTTAAAAGAAGAAACCATAATAAAGTCTTCCCAAGAACATACTTATTTTTGAAAAATATACACTTTTTTCACGCAGTGAAAATGGAAGCTTGAGAAAATTTTTCCTTTCTCCTTTACTTTTAAACAATAATTGAACCTTTGGGAACTTCCTAAGAATATCTGCATTTTATATAAGTAGACATGTAATAAAAGAAAAAAGATAATTACACATTTCCCAGCTTATCCAAGGACCAATAACAAGTTTCTAATTAAAGGAAAAGAATAACGGGTCTCTTCAGTTATTAAAACTAGTCAAGCTAATGTCTGAATCTCATGCAACATTTCTACCGTTTTAGTATATCACAAATCAGAAAAATGTTGCAGTATCAAAATTTAATAGCAAAATTTTCATGGAGCACGCATCCAATTTTCTTTTCTGAAATTAAAACAGGCTCTGAATGTGAACAAATATAGCAGCATTACTTGCCACATCAGAAGGTAAGTGCAGGACAGTAAAGTAACAATAGGTACTGCCTATCACAAGCATTACGTAGGTCACCATGTAACAGTGAGGACTGCATCATTAGTTTATTTCTAGCAAGTACCAGACTTACAAAATGGTCTGCTTACAGACCACAATTTTTTCTACCTCTGAAACAAAGATGTGAATAAATTCTAGCTTGGAGTCTGAAGCACGTTATGTTAGTAGTAAGGATACTGCTTTTTTGATTAGTACCACTTACTACAAAAAATGTACACAGAAACATACATAACATTTAAAACTTCAGAAATTAACCCTAAATTAATCCTGAATTAAAATCTTTACACAAATAGCAGTTAATCACACATTTCTTTATATATACTTCTGAGGAAGAGAAAGGAGGGTTGATCATCACTAAAGAAAAGTTGTGGTTTTGATCACACCAGTTCCTTCCCCATCATCCACACACCAAGTAACTGACCAATTTCAGCCAAATTTGCAAGTGAAAGGGAAGTAAGTTTCCGCTGACACAATCTATTTGGCAGTAGACAGCTGGACAATCAGACATGTACTTTATGAAGTAAGTCAGGAAGCAAGTAGGTCAAAGCTAGTCCTAGACATTCTGTCTTCTATGACACATAGCAGGGTTATAAGAGACAAAGGACATTTAATCTGCATGGAATCAGGCTTCATTGATCTGCTATTTGCAGAACAATTTGTTTTATATCAATAGGTTAGCATTAATTTTATGGAGGATTTTAGGCACTTCTAAAATATGATAATGAATACTGAAAGCATCACAGACTACTCTTCTAATTGCATCAACAAAACTGCATCCCACTTTTGCTCAAGACTCATGAAGTCTGAGGTTCAAAAGGACAGTCAGGGTGCTCTTCAGTTGTACAGATTCCCTTAGTGGAATAACATACTGGGTCTAAAATGTGGGCTTTAAATTCCAAGTGCACAGTGGGTCAGAACCCATTCATCTTGAACAGAAAAGTTTTTTTCTGTAACCTCCTTCTACAAAGCATTTGTGTTCTACTCTCATAATTAACAAGTTAAAAAAAACCCCCAAACCCAAACTGTAACATTTCTCAACACTAAAATACAAGACAGAGAAAAAACCAAGCTACCACTATTAAAAGCAACCAAGGAAACTTTTTTTTTTTTTTAAAAAAGAAATAACCACAAACTTCATCAGACTAAAAAACATCCATAACTTACATCCAGTCTCTGGAGTTATCAGTTACATTCAGCTCAGTAACAGATACTCTCTCACCTTTCAAGATTTTCTTCTCTAATACTTCTCCATTATATTTTGTCACAAAAATATATATATAAAAAAAAAAACCAAAACAGGTTGGACTATCAGCCTGCTAATATTTATGTCCCATAAGTGATCAGTTCCCTCATATTATATTCCCTCATTGTATCATGCCAACCTTATGAAGTTTAACCATGCCAAGTACAAGGTCCTACACCTGGGTCAGAGCAATCCCAGGCACAGCTACAAGTTGGGCAGAGAAGAGATTCAGAGCAGCCCTGCGAAGAAGGTCTTGGGGGTGTTGGTCAATGAGAAAATGAACATGAGCCGGCTTCAGTGTGTGCTCGCAGCCCAGAAAGCCAACCGTA
>WYDI02027983.1:0-57341 GCA_009867235.2 Psittacus erithacus
CATGCTCTGCCAGGGAGGAGGGGAAGCTGGGAGGAAGCAGAGACAGGACACCTGACCCAAACTGACCAAAGAGGTATGCCATACCATAGCACGTCATGTCCAGGATGTAAACTAGGGGCAGTTACCCGGAAGGACTAGCTCTCTGCTCTGTCGGCGGGTGCTGAGCGGTTGTATTCTCGTCCCTTGTTATTTCCCTTATCATTATTACTATTGGTGGCAGCAGCAGTGGTTTGTGTTATACCTCAGTTACTGGACTGTTCTTATCTCAACCCGTGGGAGTTACATTCTTTCCGTTCTCCTTCCCATCCCTCCAGGAGTGGGGATGGGGGGAGGACAGGTTGGAGGGGGGGAACGAGCAGGCTACATGCTTTTCTAATTTATGACTAAGCTTAAACCACGACAATACTCTGACTAATTCAGAGTAAAGCTAAATATCTAACATTTCCTGTGAGACAGCCAACCCCTTTCCTGGTATGTCATTGCTGCTCTCTGTCCCCATTTTCCCCTATTTTCTCCCTCACCCTGGCCTCCCGCAGAAACAGCCCTATTACACAGCACAATCCTGAGCTGTTGCCATCTCCCAGTCACCCCAGCCTGGCTTCTCATGGCCTCCTAGGGTTCGGTACGAGCCTGTGTCATTTGTTGCACCTGAATGTGCAGTTTGGATGCGATTTGACCTGTGCTTTGCTCATATGGGACCGTGCTTCTCCCCTGGTTATCTACTCCCAGGAGACCACCACAGTTTTAGTAGCAGTCCATGTTTGTGTCATCTTAGACAAACTTCATTGGCTTTTCTTCCCTTTGCACCCACTTTCCACAGTGATGAGCATGGTTAACCCAGTCCAGAGCCGTGACACACGCAGATGACAGTCACTCCAAAGGTTTGGCTGTAACTGTCTCCCCACTGAAGTTCTTGACCTCCAACAGCTGAGGCTGGAGCTCTGAAGATGACAGTCCCACCAAAAGCAAGACAAGTCATTTGTCAAACTGTTCTACCATAACTGGGTGATTCTGCATGTGTAGAGATGAGCCTGGAGATGCACATTCAGCTGCCTTTTTGCAGTCTGCCTATCTGAAATAAGGACCATTGGGTAGGGGAAAAGGAACACAAATGTAGTATTGCCTTAAAAACAATTTTAACATTCATAAATTCAGACGACCTCTGTTACAGTAATTTAGATTTTACATTTCTCATCTACACCGCTGGCATAAATTGAACTTTGCCAAAACAAAACTTGCCAAGAACTATTTGTTTCTTTTGAAAGAATATTAAGGCTTTGGGGATTTTGGTACAGAATATGAGTTGTGGCGTAAAATACATGATGTCCAAATGCAAAAGAAATAAGGCCAAGAAATCCAGTGTTTGTATTCATCCACTGGATTTAAATAAGTTGATTTGATTTAATTCATTTCTAAGCGGAAGGAGGAAAAAGCAATGCAGGAATTCTTGTCATAAGAAGGCATGATTTCTATCTGAAATCTAACACAATTAGTGGGGTAGGATTCAGTTACTGAAGGCAAAAAAGGAGGCAAATCCAAGAGTCAATTGAGTTGCTGCAAAATTTAATATCTTGCTGTCATCTTTGTTCTTAGTAGAGAGTTGCTGTAGCAACAGACCAAAAAAAGAACTTGCACTAGAGGAGGAGCCTGCTGCTCTTTTAGCAACGTTTTTATCATCCCTGAATTCGCATCCAGCAGTATCAACGACGACAGATATAAGGCCAGATCCTGCAGACATTAAGCCTATCACACAAAGAACTCTGTTCTCAGCTCCTCTCTGTAGGTTATATGATGGCAATTTTCTTTTGGAGGATTAAGCCCATTTTTTATCACATGTGAGATGCAGCTATTCCTCGATCCATTTACATCACCAGTGGCTCTGCACCTTGCAGATTAGGACTGCTTGTGACTACCCTATAAATAAGAAACAGCTTTTTCTACCACTTTCTTTGCAGATAACACAGACAATGTGGTAACTGGTGAGGGCTGGCATGGGGCAGCAGACTGCAGCAGTTCCGGGGCTCATTCTCCAAGGCAGACCCCTCCAGAGCCATGTGTGCCAGGTCTATTTGAAGCCAAAGAAATGCTGCAGTGTGCCAGTGGCTGTCGGGCACTGACTGGCTTTCAGGCATTCGAGTCACTGCTTTTTATTGTTTGCAATCAGTTTAGTCACACATGATCTTCATTTCTCCATCTGCAACATGAAACCCACTAATCCCATTTTTAGGCACTTTTGGATCCAGAACTCTTATGTGCAGGATGGCCGAAGCCTGGACCTGCTTTGATCACAGTCAGAGGGCAGTCATGGGAGTTTTGCCCAGGGACAGGGCACAGCTGCCTCTGTGCCGGTGTGAAACAGCCCCTTCACTGACCCCTTCCCAGCCTGAATGTGATGGTCCCTGAACTCTCTGCAACAAAACAGAGCCATCATTTGGCAGCAGCGAAGTGCACAAGGCAGAAGGAGGGCAGGCAGGGGGCCCACTGGGACAGAAATGGGGTTTGATCTGGGGCACGGAGAACTTAAGCATACCCCTACTTCCTTGCTTTCAGATGGAGTTAGCGTTCCTGCTTCCTTCTGGGGTGTACTCTGATGTCTGTTGATGCAAAGCTTGTGTGCAGGCTAGATATCACTGCTGGCCTGCCTGTATTAACGAGCAACATCAACTTGCTGCAGAGGTTCTATTTTATTATTGTTTTTCAGACTTCACCCTGCTTTTTCTCACTCCAGCATCTTTACCTATCTTGAACAGTGCTGCAGAGTGGAAAGTCC
Organism: Psittacus erithacus; assembly: GCA_009867235.2. Classification (NCBI taxonomy): domain Eukaryota; kingdom Metazoa; phylum Chordata; class Aves; order Psittaciformes; family Psittacidae; genus Psittacus; species Psittacus erithacus. Next base: position 2,771 of record WYDI02027983.1, read on the forward strand.
CTGTACCAGGAGTGCAGGGATATCTGCAGCCACAGAGGCCTCTGATACCAAGCTGCCCAGCACACTGGAGCAAACCATAAAGGTACTGCAGCACTCTGCCCTCTCCAAAGGGACCCCAGGCTGCCTTCACCCTCTGTCCCTGGGGCACAGCACCCTGCCTGCCTATGTTTGAGCATGGCTGGCCCCTGCTTGCACCCCGGGTTGCATCTCTTGCTGACTCTGTTGTACCTGAAGTAAATGGTCTGCGAGTGTCTGCAGCTGGAGCAGGCAGTGGAGAGGAGGGAACAGTCCCATGCACGGACTCCCCTGTCCCTCGCCTCTTTGTTTGCTACCGGTGGGAGCAGCCTCAGCCCGCTCCCGCATCGCCGGGGGCTTCCAGCAGGAGAGGGGAGCAGAGAAAAGGAAAAGCCTGGGAAACTGAGCCTGCACTGTGCTGCTCACACAAAGCGCTATTGTTCGGGGGGCTCAGAGATGCGTTTTAGTAGGCCAGCCTGTCCTCCGCGGAGCACGGCCCCGGAGCGGCACACAGGCTGAAGGGAAGCTGCATGCGGGGCCTTCTGTTTAAAGTGACAGCGATTGATGGAGGAAAAGGGGCCAAATGGAAAACATGTCTTTCAGGGAGAATTTAGCCCTCTCATTAGAGCTGAATGCAGCTGGCCAAAGGGGCCTTCTCGTGGAGAAGCCCCAGGCTTCAGCCACATTCACAACTTCATTGTAAATTCCAGCACGACAGTGTCATTTCCTGGAGCAGAGTGGAAAGTTTTGGGTTTCTTCTGAGCACCCCTTCTCAGTAACACATGCCTCAGGAGGAAGGCCTTCCCCTCCTTCATAGCTCAGCCGTGCAGCTCTCCAGACCTGCACAGTGGGGAAGGAAAGCAGTCAGTGCTTTTTCTGCTTTTGAGAAAGAACAATCACAGAGGATCTTGCTCGCCTGTTTGATTATTATTATAGTAATTTCATCTCTTAAAACACAGGAGACCATGTACTTGTTGTGCTTTTGGAGCTGCTTAGGACAGTGAAAAGCACTGATAAAATGATAAAGTGATAAAGAGGAAAACATGAGAAAGAAGTGCAGCAAAGAGAAGAAAGAACAAAATGAGAAATTTCAGTGTTATTGTCCACCTAACACCATAACAGGCCGGGTAAACACACTTGCATTAGCACAACTAATCACACAACTTCACATAACGCTCTCACCTCTCTGCCACACGTCTGCTCCCAGATGTGCTCCTGCCTCCACAGCATCTGCTCCCCTTCCTCCAAGGGCTGAATACTGTCCCCCTCAAACTGCCCTCTCAGCAAGCACTGAGGCTGCCAAAGCCATGTGGAGTCGATGCATGGCAATGAATCTTAACCAGGAGGAGGCAGGCAGTGGCTCCCAGCACAGGAACTTCAGGTGCCCAGCCCAGGGGTGGCACAGGAGCTCAGTGAGCAGTAGGGCTGAGAGCTCACAGGGTGAGCTGGGCTGGCTGAACATCCCACATCCCATATTCCCATCCTACATCCCGCTTCAGCATCCCGCACTCTATTAGCCTCCGCCTGCTCCCTGCCAGGGTGGGCTAACCCTGTCACCACATCCTGCAAGGGGCTCTTCCGGCTCCTTCCCCAGGGAACGGCAGCTTCTCCTCCTGTCTTCAATCAGGGAAACATCTTTACTGACTGCCACCATTTAGAACACTGTGCCAACTGCACACTGAGGAAACAGAACACAAGTGTTCATCCTTTCAGCATTCACTTCTTTGTACACAACCCCATGCTGTGCTGCTAGATGTGCTTGTGCAAGTGGAGTTTCTGCAGAAAACTCAGCATTAGCAGAATCCAGGAACAAGAGCAAATTGGGAAACCTTCACATGTCCCAGAGGCTTGGAAGCAAGTTGTGCCAAAGAGCAAAGGACACGACAGCTCTGCTGTTCTGCACAATTCACAATGCAGCACTAAGCTCCTGGTGTGCACAGAGCAGCGTCGCCATGAGTGGTGCTGGCATGCTGAGCAGGATGCAGCTGAAAGGTCTCAAGGAAGGGCTGCACCAGAGCCTCCCATCACTCCAGTCATGCCAACGGGGTACAACCACAGCTTTCCTCCCCCATCCCCAGTAAGTCTGGCTGAGTCACAGGTAGGTTTTGCAGCCTGTGCCAATGTCTCTGCTGCCGCAGTCAAGTGAATAGTGCCCCAGGTAGCCTGTCTGTGCCCCTCTGCAGCACAGATGCACTCAAGCCCAGTGCTCAGAGGAATACTCTTCTCACAGCTTGGAGCAAACTAAGGATCCTCGCACCTCCCAGCCAGAAGTTCCCCCCCACACACATGGCTCTGCACAGTAAAGGCTCTCTATTCTACTGCCCAAGCTGTGCTTGCTCAACAGGCGATGTGGGTGCAGCGGGTGAGCAGCCGCAGCACCAACATACACCATGGTGGCACAGAGATCCAACAGCCCAACCCATGCACTGCCGCAGGTCCAAGAGACTGAAGGTTTCATTGTAGTACCTGAGGTCTTAGTCGCAGCCCACCTGGAGGGATGAGCTTGTTTTAGGAACTCAGGCTAGGCACAGTTCAGTGTGTTATTCATGACTGTTTCATACCATGGATTATTCGCTACTAGGCACATACAAGAAAACACTAACACAGTTCCAATTGCAAGTTGCTTCCCAAGATCTTGGCTTCAGTATTAGTTTATTAGACAGGGATTTTCTGATTTCCTCCACCAACTCAGTTGAGTGCAAAGTACCTTAAAATAATCCCCGCTATATGAGCTGAAGTGTCAGCGTGAAGAGGGAAACAGCCTGTGTATTTGCAGGCTGGCTGTCTGGGGTTCTACTGCAAAGGCAGACAGAAAACTGTCCAGTTTGCACCACTACAACAAGCTGTTTCCAGCAGGTTTTGTTTCCTTGGACGTTCCCTTCTGCTAAGGTGCAAATTACACCCAGAGTTACTTTGTAAGGTAAAGCCAACCCTTGGTAGAAGACATATAACAGCACATATGCTCTTGTATTTTCACATGGTAAAAAAAGACGAAGAGCACTGGTAATCATTATTGTTATTATACAGTGATTAACCCCTTTGTGATGGATTTGCTTAATACGGATAAGAGAAAGGGGGGAGAAGGAGAGGAATAGAGCAGTAATGCAAGAAAGAAGAAGAGGGAGGCAGGGGTAAGGCAGACGGTAACTGACTGCACTGTGGGCACAGGCCTGATTTGCGGGTGAAGGCATGGCCTCTCCCAGTGCCAGCCTGCAGCCGTGGCACAGCCAAGCACACCCTCGTGCAAGAGGAGGGAACCAGGGTATACCAGAGCCCTCACTTTGCATTTCACTATGAACTCTCACACTGGGCCCATTAACACATTTTGCAAATCCTTCCACTTGGCTGTGACTCCATCCCTGGAGCAAAACCAGACAGACATTAACACATCAGCACCTTCACATCCCAAAGGTGCAACCAGGAGCTGACGAATCTGCTAGAGGGAGAACATGAACTTCAGAAGACCAGGAGTGTCTTCTGAGCATACCACCAAGCTGCAAACTTCTGAGCACTCTCCCTCCATCCACAATAAACAGCATTCACAGGTAATAGCTACTGAGAGCTCCTGCCCAGTAAGGAAATGCCTCTGCGGCAGCAGCTGCATCCATGCCAAGCCTGGACCACAGCCCAGCGGGACGATGCAGTCCTCAGTGGTGTTCTCTCTGCCCTTCCCTCCTCAGTGCTGCCTGAACACAGGTTTTCTTCACAATTAAACAACATTAAAGTTGCTTCTCAGACCAGACGAGGCAGCTGCTTTCAAAAACAAGCCACAAGGAGGGTGGGAAAAACTGCACTACAAGCACTGGGGCAAGTGGAAGCACAGGTTTTCTTCTGTTGTGCTAGTAAAGCTGCTGCTTTGGGGCCAGAGCACCTGATTCTCCCTCTTTAAGCAGAGGGCTAATCTGCACTGTTTCTGCCAGCTAGCTCTGTCCCTCTGCCCTGTAAGTATAGCCCGGCCAATGGACAACCCGAACCCAGCGAATGCACTTTCCCATCAAGAAGGCTATTTACTGTAGCAGCATAAATCCAGCTTTCCTGGAATGGCTAGAGCAGCACTTTGCTTATTAATAGATGCTATATCAGCACACCTGGAACTGGCCAGGCACCCTTCCTGGGTCCGCAGAAGTGCCTGGGCAGTTGTTCACAGCAACAAGGTGTCACCAAGACCAAGCCATGCGCACCGCCCTCTGAAGAAGGCCACTGGATCCTCTCAGCTGCAAGGACCCCTTTTAGTTCACTGTAAATCCTGGCATCTTCACACATGCTGCAGCTCAGGCCAAGCTGCAGGGCTCTGCATAGCACAGGTCAGGGCTCACAGACAGACCCAACTGCGCTCACCACCACGGGGATGCTGTTCCTGCCTTGGGAAGGGGAACAGGCAGCTGGTGAAGAGAGGCAGTCGTATTCTAAACCACCACAGTTGATCAGCCGTGGGCACATCTGCCTAAGCCCCGCTGTGGTGTCCCCTGGTTGTGCTTCCAGAAGTGAAGCAAAGACAACAATCTGCTGTTCTGCCTTGTTGTTAAAGCTCTGTTTTCTTCCCTTTACCCCCAGCATCACTGTGCTGTGGGTTTGAAAATTGTGTGCATAGTGAATCTAATTTGATTTTTATCACTTTTGTCTCTCTCTTTCTATTTCGCACACTACATTAGGCTTTTGTTCCAACACAGTTAAAAGCAGAATTACTGTGGGATGAGCGGCTGCCTGGCAGTGGCTGGCAGAGCTTCACAGTAAAGACAAGTGCCATGTAATAGATATGCTATTGATAAGCTGGAGAAGCTTTTACAATAGGGAGACCCAGGAGAGCAGGCGTTTTTAACAGCAGTAAAACCAATTGTATTTGAGCAGGTTCTTCCAGTTGGAGAGCTGCACTATGCAAAGATGCAGCGCTGTGTTCCTTAGAGCTGCAGCAACTGCGTGGGACTGGGTCAGGAAGGCTAGGCAAGTTCTGACAAAAATAGCAGCCCCGCTGTGTTCAGTTACACCCTGATGTTCGGTTTCTTCTTTCCCTTTTTTTAAACTCACCACGTGTCAACTGACGGTGCTGCCTTTGCAGCCCCGTGAAACATGAATGTAGGCAGAGAAGCAGCTTGTTCGGCACCACAGGTCTGTTCCTGCAGTCCTTTGACACAGGTTTGCCCCAGCAGAGCTGGGTCAGTCCCTCAAGTGATGCCACCTGAGGAGGTGCATGCGAATCCTTTCAGACAAGCTCAGGAATGTCCCAGTATAGCCACGGCTGCTTTCCAGAGAAGAAGCTGCACTGATCTGTGTTGGTGCCGATTTGGCACTAGTTTCTGATATGCCAATCATATTGCTATATTGGCTTTTCCTACCTTCCTTTAATAACTGCGGTATGGAAAATCTGCTTTATAGTGACAGTGGCATATCCATTAGCTACTACTTAAATGTATATAGATCCATAGCCACTTAATGTCTTGAGGAAGAAAACAGGACAAAGGTTATTTTGTCACAAGGTAATAATGAGTACATGGTATACATGGAATTTCACAGCACTGCAAAGCCATGATCCCCAGTTCACTCTCACTTTAAAAACACATCTCACTTCAGTAAGGACATAACCTTGCTACAAAGCACTGGTGTTGCAGGGTTGTGCACTGGATGCAACAGCTCCGAAATCTGAGGAAAGGAGTAAAACACACATGTAAAACAGGAATTCACCAGTGCTCTGCCAGCTGTCCATATGCCCAGAACGGGTGCAAAATGTTGCTGTCAGATCTAACTGGCAACCTCAACAGTAACACAAATGACAACACAGCCTGCTTGCTCACAGGGATTCCAGGCCAGCATCATCATTTGTGTGAGAGGCAACATTTTGGGAAGATTTTAATTTTAAGTAAAGGCTGGAATGAAGAGAGAAGAGTTCTTTCTTTTATTAATTTAGAATACTTCGAAAAGGCATTTAGTTGTTGAGAAAGAGATAATCCTGATATTCCTGTCCCAAAGAAATGAAAATCAGAACAGACAGGCTGAGGTTTGAGGAAACAAAGGCACAAAACTCACTAGAAATCACACAGCACATTGCCAGCAGAGCTCAAATCTAGTCCTAGGCCCCCTGCTTCAGGCTGCAAGGGGCCGACAGCGCTTGGTGTCCGCTTGCCAACTGAGTCACTGTGTGACAGCAAGCATCAGTCAAGGGATGTACACCAAGTTAACCTTGCTACAAGGCCAGGCCAGTCTGCCCCCCACAGCAGCCTCACCAACAGCTAATGGGGAGCCTCATGCTGCAACAGCTAGGAAGCACAGCGGGACACAGTGACCTGCAGCAGGTAGCACTGGAGCAAGTCTGAGTCAGACCTTGGCAGCCAGTGATAAGACATTAATCTTTCATCTCAGTTTTTAATTAAGTTCCCCTGCCTCAAAGCTGCAGAGAAAAACTCTGACAAGTACAATCCAGGAGCACAGTAAATGCTCCAATGTGAAAAACAAGCAGTATCTTGAGCTGCCATTGTTTTAATTGTAATGCCACTAAATTGTAATTACACTAAAGGAAGCATCATGGTTTTTAAGAACTCATGATTTTCATAGTGCATGCAGTATCACTTTCTGCATGACACATCAAAAGTCAACCAAGTTGTACATATAAGCCCACACTTCATTCTTGTCACAAGGCGCTGATTTACCTGCACTCAGGATGTTTTTGCCATCCTCTCACACACTTATCGTTTCTCAAATAACTGAAAAAAAAGACCTACTTCTATAGCTCTTTTCCTGTCATAGGCTGAAGGACCTGTTCAACCACCACTTCTTTCTTCACAAACAAGTTTCAAGCCTCCTGCTGCCATGTAGTAGGACCTGAGCTATGTGGGATGTCACCACAAACTCACAGACACATACACAGACCACTTCTATAGTCACTGAACTGCACCACCAACCCTCTCATGTCTGCTTATCTTCCCAGCCTCTTTCCCCTTTAAAGTATGTGTGGAACAGGGTGTTTTCACAGAGGTTTTGTCTGGGGTTTTGGTTGGGTTTTTTCCCAGGTAAACATGCAGATAGCCCAGAAATATGTACAGCAAAAAAAGACTAAAAGTTGTCTCTAGCATTAATAACTCCTTTCCCATCTACTGGACCAAGGAAAATGGTGCTGGGTCCTTTCCCAGTTGCCATCCTGGCAGTTGCTGTCTCTTGCTTCTGTAAGCCTTGGCATCCTCCCCATGTCCTCCTTTGCTCCTGGTCCAGGTTCTTCCCAGAGCTGTTTCATCGCCAGCTTCTGGCATCTAGCCCTTGCCGTGCAGTTAAGAGGAGGAAATTGAGCTGACACCAGCACCAGAGCTGCTGCAGCCTAATAGAGAATATGCTGTATGCGCACAGACCTGGGCCAGCACAGAGGGAGCACCATTTCCTGAGAAAATCACCCAGCAATGTCACTTGTTTCATAACCAGCAAACTTGAGCCAGCCCACAGAGGAGCAGCGTGCAAAACACTGCAGCCCTTCAACTGCAAGTGCTTTCAAATGCTAAAAATCTCCGCATCAGCACTATGAGATTTTTGCTCTAACATATCCTACACAAAATTAAATGCCCCTAATCCACAAATGGCTTGCTGTGTAAGTGTAGTTCAGGTTTGAACATGGGGGAAGAGTTGTTGCTCCCTTTTCCCTCAGCTATCACTTCTCATCCAAACCAACTCCAGTTCACAGAGTATCCAGGTTAAAAAAGGAGAACCAGGTCAGCAGAAATAGTGGCTGACATCTCCATGCTCTCTGACAATGTGAAAGCACTGGGGAATCACCAGGCAAGGAAAGCCAAAAATTCAGCAAGTCTGGTGCCTTCCTAAAGTTCACTTCCACTTCCACAAAATAACTCACAATTGATTGAACACCACTTTTCATTCCCATTCAGGAGCCACATCCAACACACTCTAGTGTAATGCTGCAGGTCGTTTTGCACTGCAGTTTTCACCAAAATGCAGAAAAGTTGATCCCCTAAAGCTATCACACATACATCAAGTAAAACATACAAAACACATCGCAAGTACAGTCTGGTACCAAAGCAAACTGCAAAAGCAGTGAATACACATGGTGGCAGGGATAACTTTAGGGAGGGGTTTTGCACCCTCCAAAACAAAATCTTACAGAAAGAAATTTGGGTGAGTGACCTGTATCCTCAGTACATTGGACTCATTACTCCAAAGGGTCATCCTCTGGACCTATGAAATGAGTCTGATGATCCATCATGTTTCAGAATTCCAAAATAACAAGTCTTGATTCTCTGGCTTCACTGTTATGTAGCTAAGACTTGTGCTGAAGCAACTAATGCCTTGTGCTGAAGAGATTCCCTCCAGCACAGGGTGAGGCACGCTGGTGGGGCAGCATTAGAAAGCAAGGAGGCCTGGCCAGAGGGCTGGTATCCACAGCCCAGGAGACTAACAGACCAGGAATTACTGTGATGAGTGCAAGTGTTCCATGTGAGCCACATTTGATGAAAAAAGTCTGCTTCTAGCAGCTACGTAGTCATGGATATAGAACAAACAAAACATCAAATTCCAGAAAATTTAAACCTGGAGTTTGCTTTAGACCCTTCTCCCTGTGGAGCTGCACAACTTTTCTCGTTTCACTTCAAAATACCTTCATAATTCAATGCCAAATAGCTGGGGCTCAAGTGAAGTCTGGATTCCCTGCAGCTGATTTCACAGATTGAGTTCAGCAATATCTAACTCAGAAGGCATCTCCCTTTAGCCTCTTAAAAATGCAGTGACATTGAATTTGTTAAGTAATCACTCAGACATCTGCTTAAAAAGAACATTCATCACAGGCAGTAATACTGAACGGTTCATCCATAAATCAGAACATTTAAGGGGTTTGTTTCTGGCTTAAAAGAGCACATAAATATATGACAAATTCCTACAGATCAGTGTTGATTCATGAGATCCCGATGGTGACTGCAGGTTTGAAATGGAAACTTAATTATCAAATCTGAGTTTTCATCTTGCTTACATCATCATTCAAAAATGGTTTAGGATGAAGGTGTAGCAGTAAGCGTACACGTTGGTCAGCATTACTTCTTTTCCTAGAAGAGGGAGGTCTGTCCTTCCAGGAACATAAAGCACATATAACTCTGTACAAGTCACTGTATGAACTGTGCAAGTACTGGGGACCAAAGGAACTGCTGGCTTTGGCAGAAGAACAGACAGTACAAAACGTTTACGTATTGCTGCTTCTCGCCATGATGCTCCCTGTGCACTTCCAAAAGCGAAGGGGATCACATTGCAATACCTGATAGCAGTATTAAACACAGACAAGATTGATGCAAAGGTCCCTCAGCCCACAGGGGAAGTAGAGGAGAGCCCAGTGGCAAGGCACGTGCAACGAGTCAAGCCACAGATTCAAGCAGCAGCCGCCAGCGTGGAGAATAAACACAGCGGAGAGGGAATGGGAGAGGGAAAGAGTCACAGATTCTCCTCAGCTGCTCCCAGAGCTTTCCAGCTGGGCCTTGTGGGCAGCTCCCATCTGCCAGCACATCCTGAGCCCGCACTGCAGCTCCCACATCCCTGTGCCCCAAGGAGGTTGAACAGCAACCACCCAGGGTGCCCTGCTTTCGGATGAGCTGTCCGCTCCATTTACTGTCAAGTGCTTAAGAGGAGACAACCCAGGTCTGAGCACTTTCTGGGGAGTTTTAATTGGTTTAAGCCAGTTTTTATGTAGCGGTAATTCAAAGCAGTTAATACAAAACACAAGCAGAGAGCACAGTTGCAGAGTCCCTGTGTCACTGTAGAAGCAATGGTTGAGAACAGGAATCCTGCTGTAACAGACATGTTCAAACTCAGCACAAACACAGCAGACTTCAAAACCATTCACATGTGTGGCTGGTGGTTTTGGGTTTTTTTCAAGCAAGAAAGAAATCACAGCTTATTTTCTTTTTTTAATAGTCATTTCCCTGTTTTCTCTCTTTAAAATGGGAGTAAAGGTACTGAACACTTTTGAAAGAATGTTTTCAGCATTGTCCAGAAGTCTGGCAGCACTCACACAGCTAAACCTCTTACCAGCTCCTTTTTATTGTGCCTACCTGCAGAACAGAGATTTTCTGAATCCCCCGAACCCAACATGCCTTTCTTCTGCCTTACGTTTCCTAGCGAGGTGGAGGCACACAGATGGTTTTCCACTTCTGACTGTCTTCCAATTGTTCTTCCATGTGCAGGAGACAAGTATTCTCTCCACATAACAATTTGTTTTTAAGAAACAGTGAAGCACAGATGAAAGCATCACCTGATTCATGACATGGCTTTCACTATTCTGCATGTACAACTACCTTGAAAAATCACCTGTAAAGACATGATTCTTTTCACCCAGCAATCCCAAAGCACAAAGGAATGCCAAATGAATGCAGAGGTGATGTGGCCCTCATGCAAGTCTTCACAACACACTTTTCTCACTGTGGTTACTTTCCATTTCACACATCTACAGCATTCAGACCTCTCACCGTCCGGATGATATTTTCAGTTGAAATGCACCTTTCCAAATGAGATTTCTGATTTGCACAATCTTGTGCTCTTAGAGATGAAAAAACTCTGTTAGCAAATGGGCATTGTTCACTGGACTGAATGAAGTACTTGCCATGCCCCATTAACAGATTTGGATGGCTCTTGCACTGCACGTGTTGTATCATTTCTTTCTCTGTGTTACACAGACACACATTCAGTCATTTCAGTCATGGAAACCCCCTTTCAGAATGAGTCACAGTAAGACCAGCTTCTTGTCAATGCAAACCCTGTTACAGTCACTTCTGAGCCGCTCTTCTACTCTATGAAATCGAAAGCACAAGGATGTGTTTCCAAAGCTACATTTTTGTGCAAAATGGAATTCAAGTAGGCGATCAAACTGTCTGTTTCGCATGTTAAAAGACAGTGCAGGCTTCCCACTTCAAAGCACTTAGGTTTAAAATAGAAATTAACTTCTACTAGTAGATCAGTTTCATAGATTTTAAAAACTAAAACTCCAAAAGCAAAGCTTCCCAAAAGGTCTTCTAAGTGTATAAGCATGTGCCAGTCTCCTTTCAAACATTCTGAACAGAAGGATTTCCATTTAGCAATGTAATTTAAAGCTTCTACATAGGAAATACTTGAAGAAATCAGTTTAGAATTAAGCTAAACTGCCCGCAGTTGTATTCAACGGCAATGCCTATGCAGGTTATATGCATACTAAGATAATTCTCAGCAGACTCATTGTCACAAGGTCACTCAATTTTCACCAAGTTTCTCCTGCTGAAGAAGCTGTGATTTCCGGGCAAAGTCAATACACAAACTGCACCGCACACACTGCTATTACATAGTGCGTGGTACTCATTATTTCTGTATACACACATACCTCAAATGACAGTGTAGTCTATTTAAAATGCACTAAAATAATTTTGCTTTAGCACAGATATGACTAATGATGAATTGGAAGCAATTGCATAGCTATCAACAAAGGTCTGAAACAACAGCTTTTACATATGGACACTGTTACTGACAGCTGCTTAGAACAAGGACTTCAGAGAAAGAAAAAGGCTGGAGCACATACATGCTACCACTTTCAATACAGCAACCTGGATCTATAGATAAGAGGCTGAAACTGATTTTTCTCAGCTGAAAATATCGGGGATGGCAGGATTGCTGAGCATCTAATACGTTGTTTGAATGTATGGTTTAACACAACAGACATTAGAACAGGTAGGATCCTTGCATCCCCATAGCAGAGTCACAGAGAATTCAACAGAACATAAATTAGTAAAACTCTCTTGATATTTCAGTGTTATAAATCTTGTAAGATTCCATCCTAGAGAATAATTAAAATGATTTTATAAGATAGCTAAATCAACTTTATAATTCTATTAGACTCTCTTCTGGCCCCTAAGTGATACTTGGCAGGTCTTTTAATATGCAAGCTTCAATTTACTCACTAATAAATCGGTTGTCAGGAAAACAAGGCTTCACATGAAATGTATTAAGAAAACACAAATGCAAACTATGAAGATGTTCGTCAGCATCCATGGTATCTCACAGAAGTTACGTATTCTCATAGCATCAGTATCCTTCTGGACAATATGAGGAGCTAATCTGACACGTCAAGTGTTACAGAAAACCTGATGATGCACATTGCAGATCCACAAGATTATCCCCCATGTCTGAATTATGACAAAGAATTAAGAATTCTGAATGAAGAATGAGGAATGGGACTAGTAGGGTCCTCCTGCTTCACAGGTCCTCAGTCAGCAAGAGGAGTTTAGATTACCTACCTGTCAGGAAAGCCTCCCCAGTCCCATGCTCCTTTAGCCTTAGCATGGTTAAGAGTAGGGAACAAACTTCTCACACTTAATCTCAGTATTTATAGCTGCAGTTTAAAGGAAATAATCTTTTGACCTTTGTGCTATGGACAAAGGCAAAAGATTGCTCCTTTGCTCTTAGCCTTATGGTATTTTAAAAATGTATTACCTTTGCACACACCTCACCCATTTAGTTTAAGAAAAGACAGTTCAAGTTGGTTAAATTCTCTCAGAAGTCATGCTTTTTAGACTGTGCTCCATTCACCTTTTGAATACTCCCCAGTTTTTGGAAGTGCAGTGGTCGACTAGAAACAGAGGAGGCCCATTACAGCCAGTAGAGCAGGCAGGTTGCATCCTCTGCTTGCAGGTCACACCCTCCTGTTCATCATCCCAGCATGACACAGGCTCACACTCAGCTTGTGATCTGAGTCCCCAGGTTCTTCCTAGCACACCCACCCTAGCAGTGCTGCTGGCTCGCCAGGGCTGCAGCTCTGTTTCCTTGCTCAAGAGCAGCACACCTTGCTTTCATCACTGCTGACCAGCATTCTGGGTTTCGGTTCATTTCAAATCCTAATCCTCTCCTCTGATGCTCCTGCAAATGTAGTCAAGCCTTTTCTGTACTCTCTCATCTAAACTGTTAATGAAAAGAGTGAACAGAGCTGGCAAGGCAGGAGGGTGTGATTCTGGGATGCCACATAATGTGGATGGAGAACGATGCAGACCACGCTGGGTTATTACACAGATGAATAGAGTAACTGTGCACACGCATCCTCACCCTGCACCCGTGCTAGGTCTTGCAGACTCTGTAGCTGGTGCCTGTGCAAGACAGCCCATGCCCTGCCACAAGATTTTCATGTGTCTATCGTGTGACAGACAAGGACAGTGACCTCATCACAGGGTTACACCACAGCAGCCCCAGGAATGCACAAAGCCTGCTCTGTTGTGTGATCAGCATTCACATTTCTTATCACGTAATGCAGGATACCTGCTCTGGGATCACTGAGCAGCAGGAACACCCCTGGGATGGGAGAACCAGGAACAGACTTCAGGCCAAAATAATGTGTTCTGGAGTTCAGATTGTGCCTGTAGGTCACGGGAACACAAAACCAGTGGAACACAGTGCAGCACAAACCGCAGGGCAGCTTGTTTATTGAGGAGTGTTTTAAGAGACCGAGAAAAAGGCAAGGAGAGATTAGAAGAATAGACAAAATATGGGGCTGTTTATCCGCAGCGGCAAACAGAGATGGTATGTTATAAAAATGTACTAAAAACATTCCAGAAACAAAGGTTGGAACAAATCCCAGTACTTAACCCTCACTTCTGTAATAAATCCATGGCACCTTTCTGAGTAGCAGTGAAGTAATGCAGAAGAGGGAGTAAAAACAGTACCAAAAAGCACGCAGCAAGAGCGATATTTGAAGAGGAAACAATAAAGCTAGTGCCCAGAGTCCCCTGAGAGCAGTACTTTCTTCAAGAGGTTACAGAAGAAAAGAGCCCAACATCTTTACATGCTGTTTTCACTGAAAAGCTTCCTATGCTGCTCACAATGTTTTTATACTGGATGAGAAAACTTTTGATTTCACTTCTCAAGGAGACAACTTGGACTCTACCCTGCAAGATATGAGAAAGAAGTCTGTTCCAAAGCTTTAGAAAGTAACACCAGGCAGGGATGGTATATAGCAAATCTGTAAAATACTGGTTCCTTGTAAAAAAGGCAGCAAGAGTAATTAATTGTGGGAGCAGTTTAACTTTCACCTGAAGGATTCTCTACCAGTTGAAGGTTTTATGTAAAGTTAATTTTTCCAAGCTTTGGCACTGGCAAACTGGATGCAGGAATTATTGAGTGAAGCTTCATATGACAGACCTGGCCAGAAGTCATGAAAATAGCTCTGTCCTTAAAGCTGAAGTTCAAAGGATTTTATGCTGTTTTCAATGTAGTGTGCCAAACCCACACAGTTGTAAAACATACCAACATCTCATCTCAGCAGTGAGGAACGTGACTGTTGTAAAAAGGATCCCACGGTTCTCATTCGCGGGGTCACTAGGGACCCCAATAACAATAAGTGGCTAAGGGATCTATTCTGTCAGAACACAAACTGGAAGAACCTGTTGCCTTACATCCAGACATGAATGTCCTTCCAGCATTGGGCTAACTCAAAACCTACTTTCCAGCTCAGTAGCAGGAATCTCAATTAGGCTGTTTGATGAGAAGCACGCTGTGCCAGTTTCTGATTTAGTAATGGCCCAATGTAGGTGTTGCTTTAAAACAATGAAAAGCCCAGCTCACACTATCTGATAGCTTCAAGCTGTTAAAACATAAGCATATTCTTACAAAGCACCCTCTGGAGCTGAGACAGCCCTTTGCAGGATAACATACAGCTTCGAGGGAACAAATTTGAAGCCACAGACTGCTTTCTGTTTCTGAAAATCACCTCTCTGAGGCCAATAGCTGCACGTGCTCATGAGATGGATTTGGCAAGACTGGAAATCAGGCTCATATTCTCCAAGTTCTGCTAAACTCTTGTGTTGGTTAAGGACTGAGCCCATAAACCAACAGCCAGAGCAGCTCAGATCTTTCCTCAGGATGCAGGTTTATGGTGAGAGAGCATGCAGGCTGGCTGCCTACAGTAGGAAGAAAATAAAAACTGCTAGGAAGCAGGATACAATGTCTGGCATTAAACATTTTAGGGGGGAAAAACCCCCAAACCCTATTAAATTACATTTCAAACCACCGGTAAAATCCCATTTAATTTTTGAAATTTATTCCCTAACTGGCACTGTTTTGCTTTCCATTCCCAACAAAACAAGCCTGCTCTAACTAAATCCAGTCCTATTACCAGCTTGTGTGATTCTCCCTAAGGAAAGCAGGAAGTATCCTTCCTTCTGTCAGAGTTGAATTCATCTCAGTGGGCTCTCCACCTGTTAATCATGAGATCTTTAGTGATGAGTAAGTGGAGCAAGTATCATCTGATGGCTGTTGCATTAGTGTAATTGCTGAGCCTCTGTGGATGAACAGCTCATGGATCACAGGGAAGTGCCACCACCACTCTTCCAGTCCCAGGGATGGGTGTCATACAGGCTCTGGTACCTGTTGAGATACCAGACCACTGCAGCCGCACAGCATCCCCCTGTTCTGCCTCCCCTCAGGGCACACCTCTGCTGGGGAGGATGTCAGAACCCACCAGGGTCTGATATAAGGCTCTGCAAGAGCACAAACTCACTTAAACACTCCAAGTGTCACCCGGCGAGGTGCCAGTGGTTTGCTTTTAGCTTCAGAATGCACAGAAAGGTCAGGCACATGGAAATTGTAGATGCTTACAAGAGACACCCACAGCTGCTTTGCCCTAAATACCACCCATGGGTGGACACCAGTTTGCTTGCTCAGTGTTATCAGGGTGTCTGGCATCCCTGGGCTATTCAGGCTTTAAACATGTGAAAGTTCCTGGTATATTTCAAACACTTTTTTGCTCTTTTCCTCATTGGGTATTTATTTATTTACCACAGCATTTGCACACCTCATAATTTCATTGAATTTCCCATAACTATATGAGACATTTTAGAGATGGAGCACTGAAACAGAGAGGATAATATTTTCAAGTATGTCTAGCTAGGCTTCACTTACAGTGTGTAATCACACTGGACCTCAACATTCTGAAAAGCCCTGCAATTTGGGCTTAAAGTAGCTTGCTCTATTAAGGGGTGCAGTGTAAGTGGGCAGTGTTTTAGTGCCGGGAGCTCCATAGTACTGACCAGCGGGTGCAGACAGGTTCCTTCATAGTGCCATAATGGAGGTAAATGGTTAAATACTCAGGAAGGAATCTAGAAAGCCATCTAAACCTAAGCTAGCCAGCAGGAAATCTGGAGAAGGGAGGTATGGTTCAAACTCCAAAGCAGTTAGATACTTCTTGTGTCCAACTTGAAATTCACCACCTGGCCTCTGGCATGTAAGACAAATCATCTTTTGCTCTGGAAAAATGGCTTTCCCCACACCCTCTGGCTGGATTACATCTCCTTGCCCGGCCAGGTTCGGAAGGGGAGCTGGAATCCTGGTCAGCTTTGTCTCAGGGAAGCGCCTCAGCTCCCAGACCAGGCAATGGTTCAGTAGGTACTGACATGGGAGAGGTGACTGCAACAG
Source organism: Psittacus erithacus (assembly GCA_009867235.2). Lineage (NCBI taxonomy): Eukaryota > Metazoa > Chordata > Aves > Psittaciformes > Psittacidae > Psittacus > Psittacus erithacus. The sequence continues at coordinate 19,181 of WYDI02027983.1, forward strand.
CAGAGACTTAACCCACACAGAGCTGGAACAAAGGTCTTGGTCACCCACAGGGAAGACTTCTTCTCCAGGTCATGTGGAAGAAGAGCTCTGATGGAGCCTCTCCCTCCACTTGATTGACAAGACAAAAGAGAGCCCATAAAGCTAACCACAGAAAGTTGCAGTATCTTTCTTTTGGGAAGGGATCAGGCGGAGGATGCTTTGATTTATGAAAGAGATTGGTTTCTCTGGATGAGTTTCAATGGGCACATTGGAAAAAGAGAAGGTCTTGTCTGACAATGCTCCCAGCCCTTGGGCACGAACTGATGAACAGCATCAGGAATTCAGCAGTTACACTCATGTATAATGACAGAAATTTGGGTATTCATAGCTTTTAGGTACCTTTTTTTAGATTAGGCAAGACTCTTCGGTTGCTGGAGGTACCTGGCAACTGGATTCAGATGCCTAACAACTGACTTACCCAAGTTCACCGAGAAGGGAAACAGCTGCCCAAGAATCTGAGACCAGATGATTGGAGCTGGGAGCTACCACTGCCCACTTCCTCTCTGAACTAAAGACCAACCCAGTCCATTTACCAGAAACAAAAAAATACAATGCAGATCTATATTAGCTGCAATAACAGGAAACTCTTTTCTCGAATGTGCCTTTCAAAGAAATTAATTTTGTAAAATACATGTTTATCCAAAATCAAAGAAAAACTTAATGGGAACTTGCTCGTCCACCCTCGAATAAGATTTGGGCTTCAGCTAGCTCTGACTACAGCTTTTCAAGCATCCCTCCTTTTTACCCTCTGACTGCCACATGGAGTAATGGTCTATAAAAATCTGCAAAAGTCTGGAATACCTTGGGAACCCATTTTTAGTAACACTCAGCATCATACAAATATTCATTTTGTTGGCATTTCTCTTAACAACCACACACACAGTGCAGTGATTTCCTGCCCATTTGCAAGACCCTTACACAGGGCGTCATTGGTGGTCTGCAGTGCATTTGTTTTCACTAAGGGTAAACTGATATGATCTCTGACATATATTGCCATAGGGGAAATGCTTTATGAATGTAGGAAGAGATATAAACAGAGCAAAACATTACTATTTCTTGAGTTTCTTCAGATTTTTATTATCACAGTGAACCCAGGATTACCTTGAGATAAGCCTCAAATGTATCTAATAAAGCCAGTGAGGTTATCCTAGAAATTAATTCACTCTACTGTTTTCATATATATTTTAAAAGAAGCTACGGCTAAATAAGCAGACTATAGAAAGCCCATCATTCTTACACAGACATGTGATTTTCTTCATATCCACAAGAAAATGTGTGGAACTGTGTTTTTGCTGTTCGCATATTTGGATCTAAAATGTCTTGTGACCACAACCAATAGATAACCCTCCTCTGTCCTGAAGCGTGACATGCTAGTACAAGGACAGAGACACAGCTGGAAATGTACATATTCAAAACAAAAAAGGTGTCATGCAGTACTGAGTGGGAGAAAAATACCCATGCAGAATACACCAGTACTGAATCCAGGTAAGACCTGCACAGCTTCCACTGTAGCACTGAATGAAGACAGCAGCGTGGTGCTAGTGCCAGCAGTGATAATTATCATGCTCCTCCCACAGGGCACAAAAAGTCATTTGCAGTTACCTGATAATTACCAGGAAGGCAAGTGCTGGCTGCTCTGAGTCCTGATCCCACCTGAGGTCAGTGCTTCTCATCTGTTTGTGTTTTCCTTCTTCGCTGTCTAATTGGTGCTATTACTGTGGTTCCTTCCCAGCCATTCTGCCAAAGAATCATTTCTAGGGTGACTGAAATGCTTCTCTCCATTCAAGGACATTTCAGACAGTCAACTCTGTTGGCCCTGAAGTTTAACTCATCAAGTCACCACAAACCACCTCAAATAAATGAGTGAAGGCAATAGTTCCTCCGCTAATGACAATAGGTGCAGTACATCTGGAACCATTCTTGTGTTTTCCACCAGGCATTCCAGGCTGTCTGCAGGCAGGATCCTGAAAACCCTGACCACTTCATGCTTCCCAACAGCCTCCAAGATTACAATGGACATGGGGACAGATGAACTCAGAGACCATGAAAACTGAGCTACACCCATATCGCTCTGCCAGACCCAACACACGCTGCTGCTACAACACAAAGCCCAGGACATCCTTGGATGAGAGATATCAGGGATGCACTGGCACATCACTAATGTAGACAGGCTTTTGCTCGACTGAACAGCTGACACATCTGGAGTGACATGTGGCAGCTTACAGGGGACTTCGCTGTGAGAAGATGCTAAGGATTTGGAGTAATTGCGATGTTTGAGATGGATTAATCATGATGTTTTTCAGTCCAAAGTAAAAGTTGAGATGGTCTGTAGCAAATTCCAGACACTGAAAATGATCAACTGTCTCACTTGAAAGGTTTTCTTTGATGTGGATTTCTTAGGGTGATGTGCCATGGATATTGAATCTTCCGATCCTCCAGCTTTCCCATGAGGGCCTGGAATATTTAGGGATCCCAGCACTCCTTTATGCTTTCTTATAAAACTGGGCTGCTCTGAGAAGTCCCACTTGTGCTCTTCTCCTCATGAAGACCAAGGTCCTCCTCAGGTATGTCTTGTGAGTCACAGGCTTTGCAGCTGTGTGTTGAGGGACTGGGTTAGAAGAAAACATATTTCCTTGCTCAGAGAACTTCAACCTCTGCAAAATCAAGTGCTGGATGGGATTTATACAACACATCCCTGTCACAGCAGGACAAATCACACCGGTTCACACCAAACTAATTCTACAACTCCGAAATTAACTCAGTATAAGCAGTTTCTCCAGGCAAGGCAGGTGCAGAAAAAACTTGCCATCTCTAAATCTGTTTATGCCCTATCAAATTAATTAAACCAATCCAAGAAGTTAATTTCATTTACTCTGGTCCAGGTCAAGCAAGAACTTTGAACACCTTTCACTGCTTTCATGAAACTGTTGGTGGTGTGAAGTTCTGTGTGCACATTACATTTCTTGCTAGCCGATGCTCCCTCAGCAGAGTTTTCATTTAACACACCTCATAGAGGACAAACCCGGGTTTCTCTGGCAGAGGTGTGCATGACCCAGCTTCGGGTTTTCATCAGGCTTCATCATTCTGATATTTCAAGCACATCTTCTACATTTTATAGTATGAGCTTGTTGTTCTTTTATGGCCTTATCACTCATCTGCACGCAGCTCTGCAACCACCATGCTGCCCATACAGAAGTTGCTAATTGAGGCCTTTTTGCTCATGTGCAAAATCTACTGGAGACCAGAAAGGTAGGACCATCCCCTCGTTAACAAAATACCCCTGCTAATAAGGGTTTGCTATGCAATTTCTCACTTTTAAGTTGTTAACTATTTGTCTCGGCTTATCACCCACTACCTTCAGTTCACACCCCTTCTGAGGAAGGCACAGGGCTCACCAGTGCTACCACAAATACTAACTCCCTGCCATCCGGTAACCATTAAGTTGCCAATTCACCCCTCTTCTGATCTCTGGGGTTAAAAATAGCATTACTTTGTACTTCAGCTGGAGATTCCCAAACACTAGACTGTATTATCTTTCTCTCCCACATAGGAAATACTCAAGAAAAATGAAGTAACTCAATGAAGAACACTGATGAGGAATGGCTTCCCAGCTCTGCCCCCCAGCCCGCTGCTCTGCCAGCCTCGTGTGGCAGCAGGAAGAGCCACCAGCTCCCAATGCCCCAGCACATCCCACTGCCGGCCTCGCTGCCCAGTGCTCCTCTCGCGAGAGCTAGCCCTGGCTCACTGAAAGGCTGGCACTGCAGTTCCAAATGGAACCGTGCCAGCCCCTCATCAGCAGCACAGAGGGAAGCTGCTCTTGCAAGCTGTCTGACTGACAGCGGTTTGCAAACACACGGGCATTTCAATCCCCCCCAGTCCATGCTAACAACTCCCCCTGCCCCATAGGTTTTGCTGAAATCTGGCTTGCTGCAGTGCATCTCGTCCCAGCACAGTGCATCCTTCTCATACTGCCCTAGAGCCAACAAGCATTCGTTTGCTTGATTTTCACTTCTGAGGCTCAGGGCTGCTCACCAAAGGACTCCAGAGACTTTCTGGAGAAAACTGACGCCTGCAGAACAGGGGCATGGTGGTGCACGAGCAGCCCAAAAGTGTGCCCCCGGAGGCAGAGGGCTCTCCCGGCCCTGGCTCCGGCCGCGCCGACGATCGCAAAACCGGGACCGAGCGGCCGCTCCGCGGAGCGCCCCGAGCCTCCGGGGCTGGAGCAGCAGGGGGCGCTGTTGCTCTCCGGCTAGCTGGCCTGCGCGCGGCCCTCGAGCGGAAGGGGCGGGCGGCGCCGGCGCCTGGCGCTGTGTGTGCCGTCGGCGGGGCTGGTTGGGCGGTGGCGGTGTCCGATCAGACCCGGTCCGGTCCTGCTCCGCGGTCCCTCGGCGCGGGGACATGGCGGAGGCGGGCGGCGGTGCGGGGTCGCCGGGTCCCGGTGTAGCCCTGGCCGGGGAGGGCGCGGAGCTGGCGGTCGTTATCGGCGCCACCGTGCCCACCGGGTTCGAGCTGATGGCGGCCGAGGAGGTGCAGGAGAAGCTGGGCTCTGCCTCCCGCATCAGCAGGGACCGCGGGAAGATCTACTTCGAGGTCCCGGCCCAGGGCCTGCCGCAGGTCCTCTCCCTCCCGCTGCCGGGGCCGCGGCTGGTACCGGGGAGGTTGTGCCGCGTTCGCGGCTGTGGCGGTGGGCAGCGGCCGGGCCCGGCCCACGCTGAGCCGGGCACCCCGCTCCCGAGGCGGAGTGGGAGAACGTGGTCCCTGAACTGGGGCCGTAAGGTACCCGGCTGACCGCAGCAAGCACGGCCCCCTCCGCAGGCCTGGTCGGTAACGTGCGCCGCGGTTTCTCGTTTCTTCCAGGTGCATCGCCTAAGATCAGTGGATAACTTGTTCGTTGTTGTTGAGGAGTTCCCATACTATCAATTTAAAGAAACCAAGGTGAGTTACTCCTCATCCCTCAACTGGTTCTGGGGTTTGTAGTGTTTTTTTTAACGTAGCACTAGTTGCAGAAAGTATTCTGGTTTATGAGCAAGTTGGGGTATTTGTAGTATTATCCTGATTCCTCTTTGCTGATCTGTCAAGCAGAAGCATGGTCATGTCTAACATCATTTCGTCAGTTAAATACGTTGCATGGACAAAATCTGGGATGAAAGCTAATGCCATACTTGTAGGTCACACAGACACATACCACTTCAGTCATTTTAGTGTTAGGTGTTTATTTGACAAGACACAGTTATGAAATATTATGAGTTCTGTGTCGTTCAGTGTCGTTATGGCATAAGTAGCACAAAAAGCCATAAGCTTTGCTTAAATGTAGTGGGCATATGGTTAGGAAACTAGGTTGAGAGACTTTGGAAAATTATAGCTTTTGAAGGGATGGAATGACTGTAAAGTACAACTTTTTTGTCTGTTAAAGGAAGATGCTCTGAAGGATTTGGAAGATTTGGTTAAAAAACTGGCCTGGACTGATCCATTGAAAGTTTGGGAGCTGAACAACAGCTTAAAAAAGAAAAAGACAAAACGCAAAAAATACAATCTGCAGAGTACTGTGAGGACAGAGAAGCTGAATAGCGATGGAGAAGAGAAAGAAGCGGATCAAAAAGACACCAAGAAAGAGGAGGACTGTGCCCAAGACACTGCAGGTGTCGAACCCGCTGATGGTCATGATACAGAAAAGACACCAGAAGTGGCATCCCAAAACGAGGAAGAGGAGGAGGAGGATAACAAGGAACAATCAGATGCCAAAGATGAATTGCAGGCGGGTGCTGGGACTGAAACCAAGGCTGGTGACAGCAGGACAAGAGATGGAGAGGCGAAGGTGTTGAAGTTCCGTGTGACATGCAATAGAGCAGGAGACAGGCACAGTTTTACCTCAAACGAGGCTGCGAGAGACTTCGGTGGAGCCGTGCAGGAGCACTTCCAGTGGAAAGCTGACATGACTAACTTTGATGTGGAGGTACAGTGTCATGCCTTGGAAATTCCTGCATTCGTGTTGTAAAAACTCTTAGTTCTGATGCATAGAGACCTCCAAAATGCTATGAAAAGATGACTCTGGAACTGAAAACTGAAATACTGAAGTCACAGCCGCCTCAGAGGCACCTACTTTACAGGCACATTGTGTGTCCTCATATCCCACCACTTGCCTTGGCCATTCATCATAGTGATCCCTTTTGTTGGCCCAGCGTGCCCCCCCCCACATCCCCTTCTTTGGGTCCCTCTTTTGCGCTGCAAATGCTGTTGGCTCCTTGAGTTAGCTGACTAATGTCACCCGAGTTGGCACCCAAAACCTTTCCCCTCTCCCTTAATTGCAGCAAAAACTCGAGTACTGAGTATTGCTTTCTTCTCTAGCACTTGGTCTTACTCATATTTAAGTACCACATAGGTGCTTTCTGCTTTACTTTCACCCTCAGTAAATCTTTCCTTAATCTGCTGTTCTGTATGGGTGTAAGTTAACAGAAGATACACTCTCTAGAAGCTTTAGTTTATGAGTGAGGGGGCAGAAACGGTTAATGTTAACTGTCCAGTATCTACTCCTTTTCATAGGGAAGGCAGAAGTTAGGTGAGGACTGGTCCACTGTTTTTGAGGGGCAGAAACCCCAGGTTTTTTCTTGCAGGTATGTGAAGAGGTGGCCCGCTGCCCTAGAGCAAGTTTTTCACCTTCCAGATTAATACAGTGGAGGGGACTAGAAATATGGTTTTATTGCTGCTTTGCAGATGTTTCACTGTGACTTGCAGGATCCAACTTCTCCCCTGTACTTACAAAGCACAACTTTTAAAAATTCAGCATCATGGTTATAGCAGTTTCTGAGCTCTTGTGTAAAAAGTTCTGTGTGAATGAGGAAAATGTGTGAACGCTCTCCAGAATGTTGTCCATTGTTGCCATAAAACAATGCATTGCTTTTCTTCAAGGAGTGCTCTTTTATATGTAGTTCATGTTTTTTGAATTGCCGCTTTAGTCTCATATTTACCAATCATGCTATGGATAACTTCTGTTTACTCCTGAAATTTAGCTCAAGCTTTTTTCTGTAGGTTCTTCTGAATATTCACAATAATGAAGTAGTTGTGGGTATTGCATTAACAGAAGAGAGTCTTCACAGACGGAATATTACACATTTTGGACCCACAACTCTGCGTTCAACTCTCGCATATGGCATGCTTAGGTCAGTGCAATTGCATAGTATTGTACTATTCTCAGTTAATGAGTAATTTTGTTTTGGAAATTAGATCCTTTGTCCACCCATCCTGAAAAGCCTTTTCTGTTAATTCTTAAAGAAAGAAAGAAAATAAGCACAGTTGCTGAAGCAGTGTGCTTTATTACTGACAGTGGATGTTTTCCAGCTAAGCAAAGTAAACGTTTGCTGTGTTAGCCAACAAAATTCTGTATCACATGCTTGAAAGTATTTCCCTGTACTGCTGTTTATAAAATGCTAATTAATGAATGGGGGGGGGAGGAAATCACATAGGAGGTTTTTTTGTTGGAATCAGTAATTAAAATAGTTCCATTTTCCTTCCTTGCAGAAATTAATGTTTTTAAGATTTCTCTCATCACATCTTTTTCTGTTCCTTAGGCTCTGTGATCCACAGCTGACGGACATCATAATTGATCCCATGTGTGGTACAGGTGCAATACCAATAGAGGTGATTCCTCCTTTATTTTATAACTTACAAAACATGACAGTATCTGCAGCTGAATGATATGTGTAAGTTCCCTTGTTAGTAACTGAGCAGTGAACTACAGAAGTGTCTCAGCAGCTTTTAAACAGGTACGCTTTTTGTAAGGGATGTTATTTTCCTTCCCAAACGCGTAGCAGAAAGAAACTAAATCTGAAAGTACTTTAAAATTTTGAGGTTCATAATACCTGTAACAGGTACAGGATTTTAAAATGCTGTCAAAAAAAAAAAAACTGTAACAGATACAGGATTTTAAAATCACTGACATCTACCTCCAGTTGCTTTGTTGTATTCTGTCATGTTTGAGTGATTCTTCAGTTTGTTTTAAACTCATCAGTTTTGATGCTAGTGTTGCTTATTGTCAATATTTCCCCCCAGGGAGCTACAGAATGGCCTAGCTGCTACCACATCGCTGGTGATAACAACCCCCAAGCTGTAAAGAGAGCAGCAAACAACATCTGTTCTTTACTAAAGAAAAATGAGAATAAAGAAGGGTGAGAAGTGCAAAGAGAGAAGTGATTTTCTTTTCTTGTAGTATTGTGTGCAGAGAAATCCATTTGTCTGTCTTGTTTGTATTTTCCCATTTGTTCTTTCTGCCCACATTATAGACCTCCTCAATCTAAAAATGCTCTCCATAAAACGTGTCTGAGATAACCGTCTTTGCCCTTGCAGCAGTGCTTCCCCGGGCATACCCTTAGACATCATTCAGTGGGATATTTGCAATCTCCCTTTGCGAACTGGATCTGTGGACATCATTGTGTCAGACATGCCATTTGGAAAGAGGTGAGGTATCGCTGGTAAAGGTGCTGTGCTGAGCTGCTGCTGCGTATGCTTGCCTGTCCAGGGTTAGGATTCTCCCTACTTAGTTACTTAACTAATTAAGAAGTATTATGTACTTTATATTAAAAATTGAGGTTGAAATTAATAGTAAACATAGTCCTGAATGAGCTAATCCATGTGTGAAAGACCAACAACGCTTAACTATTCTTCAGTGATCACAAAGGGAATCTTAATTTATGTTGCAGAATCGGGTCCAAGAAGAAGAACTGGGATCTGTATCCAGCCTGCTTGATGGAGATGGGCCGGATCTGCACACCAGGGACAGGCAGGGCTGTGCTGCTTACACAGGACAAGAAATGCTTTGCCAAGGTATGTTTTGTGAAATAAAATCAAACCTGCTTACAGTTGGAAATATATTGATGAAAAATTGAAAGCTGTTTTTATGACAGAAGGTGATCTGTTTTTAGAGCAATAATTAGTAACATTTAAACACAGTTTTGGACCTGAGAAGTCATCTGACATTTTGTTCAGATATGATTTAGAAGAGTAAAAAATAATTTAAAGCAAATTTGCATTTGTCTGGAAGCCACCACTACTCTTTGGCTGCGTGTTTGCATTGTAGGCCTTGTCACGACTTGGCCACATCTGGCGCAGAGCTCAGACTCTATGGGTGAATGTCGGGGGCCTTCACGCTGCAGTGTACCTCCTGAGGCGCACCTGGGAAAGAGCAGAAGAAAAATGATCGTTCTGGTAACCTGCACAGAAGAAGGGTCACCTCCAGAACTTGTTCAATTGCTGTCTGGCAAAGCAGACATCCAAGAGCATAGACCTGTCATTTCCTAAATAAAAACCCAAACAACCTGTGTAGAATTGTGTAACACAAATACTAAACCAGGGATCAGCTTAAGAGCTAGTGCTTGTACTATGTTCTGAAACCTTGTTATTTAAATCACCTCTTTACTCCCACCACCCAAAAGTGGTGAAAGTCTGTAGTGGAATTAGTAATGCTTTCCTTTGCCTGAGTCTTCTCTACCATATTCAGTGTAGTTTTCAGTTCAATGTTTATTTCTTCCGCTTACAGTAGAAAACATGTTGAGGCAGCTTTGGAGGTAATGGTTAATTTATTTCCCAAACTGTAGAAATTGTATATGTATCTGAAAGTAACTAACAAGACTACTAAGCCTGCCGCCTTGAAGGGTTTAGAGGTAGTGTGTCTTTAACGTAGGATTTTTCCACATTGAAGTTTTGTAGTTTATACCACTGCCCAAATGTACACTAAGATAATAAATCACTGTCTGTTTCATTACGGTCTGATAAGCAGATGCCAATTATCAAACAGGATGCTGATGCTACTGTTTTTCGTGCCTGTTACTTCAACTTAGTGCTAGCTATTAATAAACATCTCATCCTTCTTTTAATATACCACTGCCGTGGGTGAGGAGACACACACACAGCCTTAGCAAACTAACTGTAGTTACTACTGAAGAATATTTAGCAGTTCTATTAGCAAGTTAGTGTTTTCAGTGTCTACTGTAGGCACATCAAGGTGGCATTATGTCCAAATTTGAGGTGATTTAAGTGCTACAATCATTACCAAAATATTACCTGTTGAATAACTTGAAGTTGCAAATGTTTTTTCTTCCTGTAAATGTACTGTGATTTCTCAGGCCTCTTCCTTTGCTCAAAACACCAGTTTGCCATTGAACTGTTCACGCTCATCGTGTTCAGAGGTGAACTAACAACTATTAAAGATTTTCAGGTTTTGCATCGGTGGCATGTCTTTACTGTGTTCTTTGATGCTCCGTATCCGGAGCCCTTTGTTACTACATCCTTGTGTGCGCTAAAGCGATGACAACGGCGATGCGGGTGTCCGAGCGTCGCTAACAGGCGTGGGCGCGCTCCCGCTGCCGCACCGGCTCTCTCGTCCCCCGTCGCGGCCGCTGGAAGCGCGCATGCGCCTTTGGCGGTACCGCCCCCTGGCTTATGCGCGTTCCTAGCGGCCGTGACGGGGAGCAGGCGCGGTGATGGCGCCGCCGGTGCCGGGTGTTGGGCCGTGCCTGCGCTCCGTTAACACCCGTGAGCTCTCCGAGGTCGTCTTCAACAACCGCAGCCCGCGCTCCGTCCTCCCGGTGTGGGTGGATTTTGAGGGCATGCCGCGCCACTACCCGGTCCTGCAGCCGCGCACCGGGCGGCTCATGCGCAGCTACCGGGGTGCGTGCGGCGGGACGGGACGGGGCCTGGTTGAGGCCGGGGGGCTGGCGGAAGGGCTCCACCGGGCTTCCTCGTGGATGCTTGGGGTCAGATACAGCAGCTGCGGCTGTCCGGCGAGCAGGGCCTGCGCTCCGCCACCGAGCCTCTCGGTTCGGCTCCGAGGCCGTACCACTATTTCCTGTCTTCATCTTCCCTTCTCCCTCCTCAGTGACACCCAGTCACGCAGGTGACCAGGGCTACGGTGATTGCCTGTAAGCAGGGAACCCAGCTGGAGAGCATTTTGGTGCAGTAGCCCCCCAAACCACTCATGAAAAAGCACCTTAAGGCCGGTGTTTTCACTTTCTTCTCTCCCAGGTCATCTCTGGCTGTTTCGGGATGCAGGGACAAACGATGGGCTCCTTGTCAACCAGCAGGAGCTGTTCATAGCAGCCCCTAATGTGAATAAAGCAGACATCACGCTGCCAGGTAAGTGAAGAGAGACCATGTATGCTATGGGGATGGGTGGGCTGTGAACTTGGTCTCTTTGAGCATCAGGGTCTAGTGAGAAACGAGGTCCTTATATAAGGTCTGCCTTAAATATAAAGAGAGAGGGTTTCTTGACAGAGCTGTGGTGTTAACAGAGCTGCTTGCAGTTTTAAAGAGGTCTGTGATGGGTTTTGTACTGTGCCTTGCCACAAGAAACAAGCTCTTTCTAGTGAGTAGCGGTGGTGTAGCATGCCACGTTCTGGGGTCATGTACTTGGAGAAGTACTGTCTGTGTTGGAGGCAGCAGCTAACAAGCACCCTTGTGATGAGGCTGTGTGTGTGTGTTTTTGTTTGACTACAGTGTTCACCCTGAAAGAGCGGTGTCTCCAGGTTGTTCGGAGTCTGGTCAAACCAGTGGACTACAGGAAACTGGACATTGTTCGATCGTTATATGAAGAGCTGGAAGATCATCCTGATGTTAAGAAGGATCTTCAGCGGCTTTCTCTGGAGAGAAGTGAAATACTGAGGAATGGAGTTCTGGAATAACGTGATTACTCTGTACCATTCAAATAGCAAAACACAGAGTTTAAGCAGGGAGCATGCCACCGACCATGCCAGGAACTGTTGTCTGTGTTTTATGTTCTGAGACATAAGCTCAGTTAACTTGATAAGTCCGCTCCCAAAGACTAAACGGTGCATAGAAGCATGCCAGGTTCCTTATGGTTTGTTGTGCATGTCGCAAACCAGCAGCTCTGGAGGAGAAAGCTCAGAAGTTTTGTTTGAACTGCATCAGAACACTGCACAGGGACATAAGATCAGGTCATCTGTTTGGAGCATACAGATTAGCTTTCATTGTATTAGACAGGAAATTACACTAAAGATTAATTCAGACTCTAATGATTGTAAGTGGCAGACCCCCACCATTTTCATTTGTATAATTTGCATTCAGTGGAATTTCACACTTGACCTAGATTTGCCTGTGACCAACCAAGCGTGAGGGGTGTTTGTGTACATCAAGGTTTCAAACGCCCCTTCTTGGGACCTGACCTGAAACATCAAAACATCATGCTGGTGGCAAGGTGATACTTGTAAATGCTTGGGGGTTTTTCTGCTTTTTGGCATGTGTAAGCCCATGTTGTGTCCACTCAGGCTGATGCATTTTTACACAGATCGTACCTTGGATGCCTTATTTATCCTACATGCTTGCATCTCAAGGTTGTCAGCCATGTAGACGTAGTTCTGGGGTCCTAGTTCAGGGACACCTTTCTCTTCTGCAGCAGCTTCCCGTCACAGGTTGTGCTTACAGGCAGCAAATGCCTTGATCGTGCCTTTTCCCTTGGCAATGCAGTAGTCCAGTAGTTGGGATGCCTTTTCAGGGGAGCAGGGACCACTTGAGCTGCTGGTGTCTCCTAAGGAACAGATAGCAAACTGCATCAGCTCAGATGGGGCTGTTGCTAGATCCATCTCACAGATCCATGCTTTATGCTTTATTACAGGCTAGATAAGCAGAGAAAACATTTCCTTACCAATGTTCTGTTCCCTCATGGCTAAATTAGGATGTGTATTTTTGTGAACATACACGCATCATTCCAAGCAGATACATGAATTGTCCAGCAGGTAACAGATGCAGTGCTGTTCACTGTTAGAAGCAGAATGGTAGAAGATCATAGCAGGTTATTTCTGTGACACATTTCTTTCCAGTTATACATTCTGAGAAACACAGCTGTGAAACTGAGACTGTCGATATGTTCTCTAAGTATGAAATGTCTCCCCTTTTTGTAGACTTATTTTTTCTTACATATTTGAAGTGTATGAATTGATCTTTGTCCTAAAAATGTAAATCCATGCTGTTTTACTCTGATTCTTTCACACAACCTCACAGTGTTTGGGTCTTTATTCCTGTGTTCTGTGATACTCCTGAAAGTCATTATAGCTAATTGGTGACAGATAACACTTGGACTGAGTTTACAAACTGTGCAGCCCCCTGTAGCTGTGAGACTGAATGGTGGCTAACACTAAAAACTTAGCACAGCTTCAGGCAGTGTCTGTGTACAAATGTAGCTACACAACAATTTGTGCATTTACCACCTTTTGCAGATCTGCCCCTGCAGGCACTGGGAGGAGGCAGCAGGATGTCACCTGGCTCCTTGGAAGCCCTTGGGTGCTCCTGCAGGTGGGGTCCTGCAGATACCAGAGAGGAGTTTCTCTCCTGATGTCCTTGTGGTACTCTGTGTTATAGCTAATGTGACAGCACGGCCAAACTGATGCAGAAAACTGATTGCTCAACTCTGGTTTTACTGTAGTAGGTATTAGGTTTTACAGATCTGTACGTATCAGAAGCCGCCTGTGTATTCCTGATTTATGTGGGGTCTATGATCTCTTGTGTTGCTTAGTAGAATAAACTTATTCCATTAGTCTGTGACTTCCTCCGGTACACAGCCAGTCAGTGATGCTTTCCTAGTACAATGTTTGACTGCTTCTGGATCATATTCCTTGGATTCCTGCATGTTGGCAGACAGAAAAGCATACTTATGTATCTGTGACTTGCCAAAAAACATATGAAATTACCTCCTGATCTCATTGATCATAGGAATATCCTGTCTTTGCTAAACTTTACATTTAGTTAAATCATTTGCTTAATATATAGCAAGAGGCAGTCCATGCTTGAAATCTTATACTTTCTGGAGACAAGATAACAATAGAAATTCTATTTCCATTTTGCAGATGAAACTGAGTATTCCGAAGTTATGCTAGAAGTTTGGGATAGGAAAGGACTGAACACAAAGTCTGAGGCAGAAGCCTGTTCATGCATCTGCCTCCCTTATTCCTCCCACAGCTGTTTTCTTGGAATGTGGGTACATTTTCTTGTGATATTAATTTTGTGAATACTTAGGTAATTTTAGCTTTCAGATGTGTTCTAAGTGTTGATTTTTCCTCTTGGCAGGTCATGGAATACCTTCTCCCTCCCCCTCCCCCCCCCCCCATACATCAGGTTTAAAAGCTTAGCAACTTCCTCTCTAAGATGAGCAGCACTTCACAACATCTCTCACAAATAGGTGACAAGGTTTTGTCTTTACAGCCCATTGAGTAACATCTGATGTTCCATTTCACTCTTGTGCCACAGTCTGACAGTACTGTTACAGGTCCTGCAGGTTCTGTTTTGTCTTTTTAACCAACATGGCAGTAATTGTGAGTGTATTAAATAACACCTTCGTTTAGGTGAGCTAGTCGAATTATCAAGTGCTCGCAGACCCTGCCATGGATTAATTCAGTAATAACATCAGCCCAGCTGTATGTGTTTATATTTGTTACCCGAAGGCATTCTAGCAAAACCCCAATTTGATTACATGTTGTTTGTTGTCAGAATGCAATAGCTCCTAACATTTTTGGTATCATTTGTTTTCATTCTTCAGCCAAACATGTGGCTTGAGTATTTATTCGAAGGGCAAAGCACTGCAAGAGATAAGAAAATAATTGACATAAAAGCCTGTTCAATTAGAATTTTTAAAGCAGGTGCATAAACGCTATACTAGAAGGGTTTGGTCATTAAAGAACTCCTATTTACAAAATGTTTAAAAAACCAGAAAGCAAACCCAGATGTTATAGGTAAACATGGAGAAATTCTCAGCATATGCAAAGAAGTGTATTTCTGGAGTGCTCCTTTGGGTCAGAATGAGAAAAGGGGAGAAAATAAACCCAGCTAGCTCTAATAGATGGGAAATGGAGCCTCCTACTAATTACTCAGCTGGATTAGTGCTGAGTGAAAGTTGCCGTTTGGTTGTGACAAGCGCATTACGAACATGGGTAGTTTTCAGTCCGAGTCATGGCGGTGTCTCGTTGGCAGGCAGGGAGCAGCAGAGGTCAGGGCCCGGCGTCACTCCAGCTCAACACAGTGGTGGTGGGAATGCGCAGCTGCAGGAAGTGGTGGGTAACATCTGAAGGTGCAAAACACCACAGAAACAAACAAGTTGTTTAGTGCCTGGGAGCTCGAGGAGGGCACACATCGGTACGCAGTCCTGCCTCATTAATACCTCATTATCTGCAAGCGGAGGCTGAACGGCAGGAGTGTGTAAGATCATTCCAGTCTCTGTGTGAAAAAGTAAATTTCACTTCCTTTGTAAAACCCTTCATTAGTGCAAAACGGAAGCCACACGCTTTGTCAATGTGTTCTTTCCCCTTGTTCTCCCATGAGGCAAATAGTCCAGAACGTTTCAGTTTCTTTCCAGTACCCAAGGGAAAGAAAAGTCTTCTCTTCCTCCTTTTATCCGCTTCTTTGCAACGCACATTTCAATCTCATTTTGTGTGACTTTGCGCTAATCATTTTCCCATGGCTATGTGTCAGAAGGACACTCAGCAGGGAAAAGGAAGGGAAACCCCCCTAAGTTCAACTGTTATTATTGAAATAGTGCTGCTGCTAAAACAGGAGGTCCCAAGGAATCTTTGAATTGTGGTCTTTTAAGTTACATAATTCAAATATTTTTTCCCCTTGTCTTTTGACCTTGTAGCTACATTAATATCACATTTTTCAGCTTTTCCTTGCCACAGTGGGGCTAAGAAATTAATTGTTACTTTAATGGTACTTGAAAGGCTTGTGATTTCTGAGGCAAGAAGTATAGAAAATTGCCAAAGTGTGAAAGGTTGATCCTGAAAACAAGAGTTAGCTCTGCTGTGAAATACGAGCAGATTATAAAGAAATAGTAAGTTAAAAGCTTTCTAAACTTACAGTACTGTTTGCAATAAATAGAAAAAGACCTAGGGCTGAACATGAACAAAAAGAACAGAAAGAGGAATGGGTCACAATTGTGTTTGGTGAACCGTCCCATGCTGGCAGAGGTACCGCTGTAAGGCTCTCCAAGTAGATGGTTTTGCCAGCAGTATCTGTAGCATGTACACTGGCAAATTCAATGCAAATGTTAATCAGAAGCAGCTTAAACACACAAAAAAGGGAAAACCTAAAAATTTAGAAAAAATACTGACTCTGAGAACACATCTTAAACCTACTCCTCAACTAGCAAGATGCGGCCATATGACCACTTCTCATGCCCTGCATCTGCTACCGTACTACATATTACGGTAAGTGAAATCTTATATGCTGCAATGAATGCAAGAGCCTGGCAGCAGCTAGGCAGAGGCGTCCCTGCTCAGTATTTGCTGACAGAGGTTTTTACTGCCCTCCTGCTGGTACATGTTCCTTGTTTGGATCTTGTGGGATATTTGACACTTCCTCTATCCCCGTTTGTACAACACCCAACGCAGTGGGAGCACAGTTGGTGCAGCTCTTGTGGGGGATCTATGTTTAAAGACACAGATATATCTATACCCGCACAAGTGGCCGAGCCACTAGCAGACTGCCCTGGAAATGCGGCCAATGCCTGGGCTAAGCGGGCAAGCTCCTCACCTACCACCCCTCGGTTTGTGAGCAGCCATTGCCCAGCCTGTCGGCAATACCAGCTGTGCGTAACAGGCAGGAAAGCATCTTTCACCTCCATCCCGTGAAACTTGGCATTTGGCAATCGGGCTGGAGCAATCAGCGCTCACTGGAAAGGAAAATCTGATTTGCATTTGAGGCCTGACGTCAGCCACAGCAGGAAGCAGGAGCGCGGTCTGCCCCTGCCACGAAACGCTCGCCCGTGTCGCTCGGCTCTTCCGCCAGCAAAGAGTGAGGCTGGTGGGGCGGGGACAGGCTGTGAAAGACAGCCCCTTTGAGAAGAGGAAGCGTTCGGAGAAAACCAGCCCTCCGCAGCCCGCGCAGGAGGCAGAGCGTGGGGAGCCTCTCTGCTCTAGGTACGCACCATGTGTAGCCGCGGCTGATGGCCACGGCGGGGACAAAGGACACTCCGGAGAGCGACTGCAAAGCAATGACCCTGCAGCAGCCGCCCCTAGCCCTGAAAGGGGGCTCCCCCCCGGTGCTGTACATCCACAACATGCCTGCCTGGGTGTTGGAGGACTTCTGCCAGAAGATGGACTGCCTGAGCGACTACGACTGGATGCGGTTCGGTGAGAGGGGCGTGCCGGGAGGTGGGCTGGTGCTCCTCGGGCTCATGGGGTGCGATAGGGGCACAGAGCGGCAGCGTGGCTGGGATGGGCAGTGGAAGGGTGCGAGGTGCTGGCAGGGCACACAGCTGCCCCGTGCACGGCCTCTGGCCCAGCTGCTGCCCAGCGCTCACATCCTGTAGACAGGGAGCGCCCATGCGCCACTCTGGTTTTGGGATCAAGTGGAACTCCTGGTTAATAGGTGGAATTCCGGGCTTCTGTGTTTGCTTGGCTTCTCTGGGCAGCCAGGCTCCCGCTCCTCGTGTTCTGCTCTTTAGTACTCCCCTCTCTGCACTTTATCTTTTGCTTCTCCCAATGTTTGCCTCGCTTAGATGATCCATTTTTTTCTTTCTCCCTTCACTTCATGTACATTCCCTCATACTTACTGCCCCATTTTTCTTGGTCCTGCAGCGTCCAGTTAGTAAGTATAGAAGATGCAGTTCCTGAGGTTTTTATTCTTTCTTCTGTATCCCAGTCCAAACAGTTCTAACCTGAATCTTTCCTCAGTTGTCCTCCCTTTCTTATTTAGCACGATTTAATTTCATTCAAGACTTCACTAAGTCTGTCTACTGAGTGAACCCTTACCCCAGTTAAACTTGCTGACTTAGGGTGGGATTCACTTCTGCTATCTTTGCATGCATAAAACTATGTCCAGTGTCCTCTAAAGCCAGCGGAGGTGGGAATGGGGGAAATCTTTGTTCCCACACTCCAGGCCCCCGCACCTCTCTCCTTCAGGTAGATGTGGGTCAGCTGAGGGGGGCTGACTCAGACACCTTTGGTGACATCTCCACCAGCCCCGGGGACCACAAATGAGCGCACAACTGAACTTACACACACTGTACTTTCTTCATGTCCATATAGCTCAGTTATTGCCATTCATTGTAAAAGTGTGCAAAGGAAAAGGCGAAGTGTGTCTCGCACCTTAGCTTTCCCTGTTGCACCTGCTTGTATTTTCTAGTTTAAACAAAACTGTCCTTTGTCTCCCAATAGCCTCCTACGTGATAACTGACCAAACAGAGCTACGAAAAATCAAGTGCATGGAGAAGACTGGGATCAGCATAACAAGGGAGCTGATGTGGTGGTGGGGAGTGAGGCTGGCAACAGTGCCACAGCTCCTGGACCTGCTGCGAGCGCTGCAGCTGTACCGAGCGGCCCAAGTCATTCTG
Source organism: Psittacus erithacus (assembly GCA_009867235.2). NCBI lineage: Eukaryota > Metazoa > Chordata > Aves > Psittaciformes > Psittacidae > Psittacus > Psittacus erithacus. The sequence goes on from WYDI02027983.1 coordinate 37,542, forward strand.
GACTGTGAGTAGCTGCTCCTTCTTCCTGTGGGAATCTCTGTGTTCTCCCAGAGCACCAGCTCCAGTCCCGTAGATCTCACTGGCTGAAGAAACTTTTTGCTGGGAGTCTTATGCTTAAGAAGTGACATAGAGAAGGAATCACAGGTCCCTCTCAGTCATCATCCCACCTTTTCAGTGGCTTTGAGAGGTGCCACAAAGATTGGCTGTGCTCTGAGCCAGGGCTGGTACTTTAATGCATCAGAGAGGGTTTCTAAACAGAGCTTGCTTCTACGTGTTTTAATTCTTCATATGTTCTTGTTTCTCTGTGAAACTTTGTCATTAGACTCTGTCAACAAATCCAGAGCAGAAGAACATACCAGTTTTGCCTATGCAGGTTGCTGTGCTGCACCTTAAGAAAAAGATTACATAAAGGAGAAATGGTTTATCAGCTACCTACATTACTGTTTGTTTATATGATCCCGTATTTTCTCTGTTCCTATCAGATGTTCTCCTCTCTCCCTCCCCAGATTAAACTCTAGTTTAACTTGGGGAAAGTTTAACTTTATAACTCTGCGTGTAATTCTTTTCACCTATCTCCGGTTTGCTGTATTTCAGGTTTACTTTCTGAGGTAGGATGATTAGAGTTTGAGCTCAGTGTGCCTGCTTAAGGTAAACTATTGACTTACAGAAATCACAGCACTCTTAAATATAACTTTCCTTTCCATTTTTTTGCATTGAAAATGATGTTTAAATTGCAGCTTTTTTGTCCATTTTTGTAAGCCAGATTGTACCTTAACCCGGTGCTACCACCAGGTCTGTTGAAGCCTGGACAGCATACTGTCTTTTTGTATTGAGTAGCCCCAAAAAGTTGAGAGTGGACCACATTCCCTTTTTAACACATACTCCCACACAGAGTCTGCTTTCTGGAAACCAGATGTTTGTATGATTTCACCAGTTTTCCGTAGGGAATTACTAGAAAGAAACATTACAGGTTTTTGTTACGTGGCTGCAAATGGTTAGAGAAGCACTATCCAGGTGAGCATGGGAAAGCTCATGAGGGTGCACGCTTCCATAGGTGAGGAATATGAGGGAGCCCCATCTGCTTGTCCCGTTCTGTGATGGAGAAACTGCCGCGAGTGGTTTTGAGAGTGACATCATGAGCGGCTGTTGCTCAACAGCAGCCCTTCTCTGCTGGGCAGGGCTGCCAGCTGGCATGCATGCGAAGTCCAGTTCTGCATCGTGCGTTTCTTGCCACAGCATTTCTGTGTGTGGCGCTGCTGTTTCCTGTAGTTTCCGGGAATTAGCATGACTGTAAACCTTCATCTGGGTATGGTGGAAAAATCTGACAGTGGCATTCCAAATTCTGTAATTTTATTGGGTGTTTTTAAAGGAATATTAAGTGCTACATCACAAGCAGCAAATTGTGTCTTAGTGCATCCAACACCATAACCACAGACCCTAATGAAGGCTCTGCTCTGCTAATGTAACTGATTTTGCTGCCACCCTGTGCAGCGCTTTGATTCAGCAGATCCGCTTCCTGACTAAATTCAGTCACAGCATTCATCATAGAAGACCGTAGCAATTCCTACTCCTCATTCTTCAGCAAAACAAACAGAGCTACAGGATTTCCAACCCTAATTATTCTATGATTCTATAGCCTTAGGTGACATGGTTTAGTGTGATGTGTCTTTGCCCATGGCAGGGGGGTTGGAACTAGATGATCTTAAGGTCCTTTCTAACCCTAACTATTCTATGATTCTATGATTTGATTCAAATCTGGTTTAAGATGTATATTGGTAATCCAGTTGTTAATTTAGTCACTGTGAGGGTCGTGTCTCAGTGGACAGGATTGAAGACAAAATCTTGATTTAATTTTTTTTTTAATTTATACTTAAATTTAATATGAATTTTATCATTTATATTAAATCTGATCTAGGTATCAGCACTGCAATAACGCTGGCTCTCTGATAATGGTATTTTTAAGGATGCTCTGGAGAGGGGGTGACTTTCATGATGTGATGAGGTTTTTGCTCTGTGCCTGTTCGGTGTTTAACACTGTCAATTCCCTGTCCATACAGAGAGTTTGTGGGTGCTCTTATATAATACAGCTTAACCTACCACACCTTAATCTCTGATTAGTTACAGGCCTTGCATTCTTTCCCTGTCAGAGCACATTCTGGGGCCCACCTTTGTTTATACTTCTTGTAACAACTGAGATGCTGCTGTTTTTACCCCCAGGTAGACCATTTTCTGGTACAAGTCTTTAAAACAAGCCCATGAACAGGTTTCAAACTGAGGTTAGTTCAGCACATTGCAGGGGTGAATCCCTCCAAGAGAAGCTCCATGTACTTAATTTCAAAGAGCTTTTGCTTGCAAACCACAACATTGTTGGGTTCGAGCTGATGTATAGCACATTTAGTGAAACGACACCCTGAAGCACAGAGGCTGTGTAGTGGGTCTCTGATTGTTAGGTCTGGTCCTGTGTGCAAAGGCCAGATTGTGGCCCTGGATCAAACCCTGGGAGGCAGCATTGTAAAGCCTTGACAAGATCACTTACACAAGAACCAAGTAAGATTTGTCTCAGTGCTTATGTAAAATGCAAAGAATCAGGCTTCCAGTCCCAGAGCAGCTTCCAGTAACTTAAAGATAGAGCCTTAAAGATAGAACACAAACAAAAATAATCATCCCAGCACAGAAAGTCATTATCCATCTGCTTGTCTGATTGTCCGTATCACTGTGTGGTATGTCAGTATCTGTACTGCTGTAGCTTGCACAAGATGCGCCTAAGGTCAGCCTCTGGTACAAGAGGTATAACCTTTTTTTTCTCTGCCTCTGTGATTTACCTTTAGGTTTTGGGGTTTGTTTTAGCTTTCTCAGAAATATTCCTGAGACTTTCTGGACTTTACTCACCACAAGCTGAAAACCCTGAGGGTTTCCCCTGTTAAAAATAAACCCCAATCAAATTCCTGCAGGCTGGAAGAGTATGTGTTGTGGTTTCCAATGAAAAACTTGGTTTGTAAAGATTGTAGCTGGCTGATGCAGGTAAACAGAGGTCTTTATAATGGTATCTGCAGGCTAGATAGTAAATAGGGAAAGTAAATATTAATAGATCATGGAAAGAAATGGACATGCTCAATTTGGCTCATTAAGATACGGAACTGATGTAATAAATCTAAGATACCTTTGTTTCTCTGATTTCCTTTGTGCAGTGGGTGAACGACAATATTGGACTGTTCCACAAAGGGCTTCATAAGGAGTTATGTGATTTGGGGGTTGACTCTGTAAAGCAGTATGAAAGGTAGACAAAGAGGGCTTAAAAGAGGACGGGAGGAGACAAATCTGGTGGAGTGATCGATTTTTACTTATGTCTCTGGATGATGGGTATTAACGTCAGTCTTAGATCGACTGAAGTGCAGTAAGTTGCAAAACTACAGTGAAATGATCTTTTAAAAAAGCATATTATAGTTGTCTTTTACGTTGAAGTCCATTGCAAAGCTTCATATTAATTTGAGTGACAGAGAGTGTGGATTATTGTGTTGTTTTGGCATGTGGAAGTAGTTAGGTTTTTTTGGAATTAACCCAATGCGGACATTCCACAGTGTGCGCAGCCACAGGAAGCAGTGATTTCTAGCATGACTTCTTTAGGTTTAGGCAAATCTTTGAAGCCTTTACCGTCTATTTCTGCATTTTTATTTATATCTGAAAATGCTTACTCAGGGGATTCCTCTTGGGCAAATACGAATACATTGCTTGTTCTATTGGGCACTTTTGAAAACCAAGTGGTCCTTCATCACCGTAATTCTGTTCATTTTCACCTAAAGGAATCAGACACAATACATGGGTTGTTTTTGCTGGCAGATTAATTCCAGGAGAGCTGTACCTCACTTCAACAATTTCTTGCACTACTCTAGGCCCGCTTCTGAACGTCCATAATAATTTTTTGTTTTATGTCAGTTCTTCAGCTGCACTGATGACCTGTTCGTCTGATGTGCAGGAAGTTGCTAAATTGATGACAAACCCTGAAAAGTAGGTTGAAAGAGGGAAGTGATTCTAATTTTAGAGACTTCTAGGTTGAAATGCAGGAGGGAAAAGCCACCATCTGCAGTATTCAGGGACTGTCAGTTTTAGCTAAAGGCCTGCAGACATGTTCAGTGGATGATTTGGAAAACTCATGAAATTTGTGATTTCTTAGCATTCTGATACAGGAGTAAAGAAACACACCTGCTTTTTGTGTCTTAATTCTAAAGCCTTGCTGTATTTAAACCTGCATTTATATACAACTGAAGAAAGTGGATGCAGACCCCAACCATAGGTCAAGAGGACAAAACTTGCCTGTCATGACCATGGCCACTTCCACCATTACTGCTTTTCATCTACTCTTCCATCTTTAGTGCTCTGAAATGGGCATAGCTTGTCTTCTCTTAACTAGTTCTACTGAATCCTGGTTTCTTGTGAACAGCAGTGATTAAAATGAAGCATACTGCTTCCTGCTTGTTTCAGATATTCCAGTGCTTTGTAACAAAAAAAAGAACACAAAGCTGTTGTCTAATTTCATATTCAAATAGAGGCCTGTGGCTTTTGATTCCAAGATCACCACCATGCTTAAGATAGAAAGCTGATAAAACAGCATGACAAAAAACCATTGTATTAATACCTGTGCTTGTTTTCCTTTATAGTAAAATAAAACTTTTTTATTTTTAAGAAAATGTGCAGTGTGTTGCTGATAAAAGGTGGCAGATGGAAATAAAAGTTTACAACTACAACCAGGAAAATGTTGTTAGCCTATAGTAAGTCTTTCTATCATCCCCAGTGCACACTGGGCATTTCCAAGCTCCTTTTCTGCCTCAGTTTTAAATGTATTCAGATAAGAATTTATCTGCTTCTTCAGGAGATTTTGACAGCCTTGTATATCACAGAATCTTGAAATTTTTACTTCATTTTTTACCATCCTAACTTTAACCTAATCTAATTTTAATAATTCCCTCTAAGTTGTACATGCTTTCCGTGTTCCTGTACACTGAAAGCATCTTTGTGCATCTTTGAACCAGACCAAGTTGCTTTTTCAGGCCTAGATTCTGAGATTTTGCCAAGCTGTATACAGCGCAGGATCTTTTGGAGCTGCAGTGAATCAATAACTCAGTCTTTATTTTTTCCTTACATTTTAGTAAGTCTTGAGCTTTGATTTTTATGTTTACCCTAGATTGTCTCCAGTTTGTTTCTTTATGCTCATAAGTAACAGAAAGATTCTTTATTGCAAATAGTTCTATGTAGGAAAGTGTTTGTTGGGAATGAGCAGGGTTGTGACACTAAAACCACACACTTGAAAACAGTCCTAAAACATTTAACTGACTAAACCAAATACAGTTCTGTCAAACTTCCTCTCAGTCCCACAACAATTAACAAAGAACTACATGCCTTCTTTAGGCTGGGAGATATTTGTGATTTGAGATCATTGGCTGAAGGATGCTACATAGAAAATGACACAATAAATATATTATATTGCTAACTTCTTATTGTAAGGGACTGTATATATTTTGCGTAGTCATCACTGGTATTTATTTGAAACTCTGACTTTTTACTGATTTTCAGTAGTAGTTAATGTCATAAATATGGTCTGAATTTAAATACCAACAGTATTCCAGCAATTTTTCAGTGAATTGCTTGAATGTTCATTTTAATGTTCACATTAATGTACAGTCTGTTTTACTGACTAGGATTATTTCCTGATAACTGATTAGAGTCAGGCTGTGTTTTCCCTGGTAATCTTCATCTTTCCTCTGTTCTTTTTTGAAGGGACATCAGCCTCTAATATTGCTGACTCTGGAAAAGAAGAGCTGGTAGAGCCGCCTAAACCGGAAAACAGATCTTTAATTCCCACAGAAAACAAGAAGATAGACAGAGAAAACGAGATGAGTCTGTTGCCATCAGCAGACTCTTCACATCCGGGAGTACCACCAGCAGGTAGTAACAAAACAGATTCTGGATTTGCGCTGACATTGAAATGACCATGTAGATAAGACTGTTTCCCATTCACTTCCAGTATAGTATAATGGATATATTGCCCTTCAAAAGGGTTGCATTTGAATATTTGCCTTTTAACTTTATTTGTATTTCTTTGTAACTTTATCACATGACCTCCCATTTCTTTTTCCTGTACCTCTCTTGGCCTTGCGAGATGCTGGCTATATCTATCCTGTGGGATCTAAAGTCATTTTCCAGGTCTCTGTGAACACATGGGTCCCATCCTGGCTCCATACTACAACTAGACAAGTACATACATTTCCTGCCCCATGTCCCTGTCACCATGCAGAATAAATCTAGGCCAGAAGAGAGCTATGCACAGGTCAACAGGCCCCTCTGCTTGGGAATGGGAGGCAGTAGAACCACAGGACGTACTGAGAAGAACAACAGTATAGGTAGACAGAGCTCTGTGTCCTAAAGCCAGGACTAGAGGGATGTGCACAGTCATCTTGCAAAGAGGAATCAGGAAAACAACTTCCTGTCTTCACACAGTATTGCTCATTTTGACAGATTATCCCTGGTTATGTAATTCAACAAAATACCCCAGACCTCCATAATTAGTCACAGGCTGTGGCACTGTAAAAAGAGCCTGTACTTTCAATGCTGTTACTTTAGTTGCAGGTGCGGTTTCTGAAGGAGCCTTGTATTCACTCCCTTTGCCGCCACCTCCCCCAAGAGACCTTTTGAAATCCTTGCTGTCAAATCCTCCTGTCTCATCAAGTGTGAAGGTAAATCTGTTTAATCCTCATTGATTATAACAATGAAAATTGTCTTTGTAACATTCCATGTTTTCTCAGTTAAAATTTGTCCCTCTGTTTGTATAAAATAGAGTGGAAAAAGTAGGGGTTGATTACAGTTTGTTTGGACTGAATACTAATGGACTACTAATGCTTCAGTTAGATTACTTGCAGTGTGCATAATTCTTTTTTGCCAGTGATGGACCAGTGAAGGAAAAAATTAACCGTATTGCATGGATAACATGCCCACAGATAGCAAATAATTTTGGAGGAATTTCTAGTATAGATTTTGAAGAGGACTCAACATTTCTGGTGTGAGCACAAGATGGTACCACATATACCACTGACTAGTCAGAACAGCGGGCTTCTATTAGTTTGATTTTATACTTAAAATGTGGTTTCTGCTGAAACCTGATCTAGTATCAAGTTTAAGTCAGGTTGCTCAGAGCCTGGTGTAGCTGACAATTGAATATCTCTGAGGTTGGGCCGTTCTAGTGCCTAACCATCTTGCTGTGAAAAGCTTTTCCCATGTTCCTAATGATTTTGTCACAGTCTCTGTTCTTGCCTCCCTACAGCTCTCTTGTCTATAAGATAGTCCAGCTAGATCTGTCCTGTGGGTTCTCAGAGTGTTTCCAGATCCATGTGTGCGCTCTGGTCCCATCACGGTTCTCTCTTGGCTTGGTTCCTTTGGTTTATTTTGTTTTGAAGAAGATTGTGGTTTAAGCTTTTCCAGAATAACCTGGTTCAAGGGTACCAGCCAGAAGAGAAGATTGTGACAAAGAATGTAGTAGTCTCAGAGGTTTTGAGAGGGAGTTAACGTTTTGTTTTCTCAAGTCTGGAGCACATTAAGGTTGTGAAAGCTGTATGTTATTACAGTGGAACTGTAATAACAATTGGCATTAGGGCTTGCCACACTGGAAACAACAAATTATTGTGCAATTGATGCCAGATCCTTCAGAAGTCGATGTGAAGGTCCTACCAGAACATAAATACATTATGAAGGACCCTACTTTCTGATCCAGCTGTTTCATAGTATATGCCCCACCCATAAAGATTAATATTCTTTGTAACTTAAACTAACATCACTTCAAAAAAATAGATGGACTTTTAAACAAAATTAAGTCTATTTTCTGGGGAAGGTGGAAATGCAAATTGGTAACTGACTCTTCTACTAGGCAAAACTTTTATATCAGCAAAACACATCAAGACAGTTATAACAAAGGGAAAGCATCACATGTACAGTACTTTTCACTGTTTCTTCCAGCAATCACGGCGATTGCTTAGATCATGGAAAAGTAAATACAACAACTGAAAGAAGGAAAAAGCCTATGAATATTCATGAGAGAAACTTGTTTCTTCTGCACATGTGTAGCCTTGCAGCTCTCCTGCTCCTCAGCAGGAGACAAGGATGGATCTCCCCAGTGGAAGTCTTTTGTGGACCCAGAGGGAAGTTACTAATGCCACAAGTGGTTTCAGTGACAAGAGCAGAATTTGTGAAGGTACCTTTGCGGATGTCTACAAAGGTCAGAGGAACAGCATAGAGTATATCATCAAAAGACTGAAAGAGGCAAGTGCTCCACCTTTTTCTTTGAAGGGAGTTTGTTACTATTATCTCTGAAACATTAGCAGTTGTTGTTTACTATTGTATGGGCAAGGAGTCAGAACGGCTACACGAGAAGAGAGGTAAAAAGGAAAGGATGTAAAGTAAGTAAACCTAGATTCAGTGAACACATATGAGAGATACTTAAGTGACTAGTGTTATTAACTCTAGCCATGGGAGTAGCCTGCAATATAGCTATCTGCATTGATGATTGGATCAGATGTGTCCTTACACTGGTTTTTGTTCTACTTTTCAGTTAATTGTTGCCTTTGACACAAAGTTGCCATCAGTGATACTTGACAGTTTTCTAAAGTAGCTTGTCAGGTAGAGACTGAAAGATCTCTACAAATGCATCATTTTAATAATTGCTATTGACATTCTAGCACACATCTTCATTTTTCAGATGGAATGCACAAGCCCAGATTCTACCCAAAGGTTCTTCCATACCGAAGTACAGATTTGCTTTCGGTAGGTGTTGGCTTTCTAGCGCAATCTGTGCATTTCCTGCTTGTGGCCTGTGCCCATGTGTTTAGTTTAAGACTGATGAACCTCTTTCTTGGGTGCTGTGCTGCTCTCAGGAAGAGGGCTATGCACAGCCTTTGCTGGAGCCATGGTAAATAGCATGTCTCTTGTTGATGCTGCAGGGCAATGCTGAGCAGACATCATGCTCTGCCAGCCCTTGAGGCTTTAAAGAAGCAGTGTCTTCTGCAGCTTGTATCCCTCCTACCTGCACAGAACATGCTGCACTGTGACCATCTTTCTCTTTGCTGCTAGATTAGTTAGCCCTCTGCCGTCCTGCTCAGGGCCATTCTCTGCTTCCAGCTGCAGGACAATTTCCGGTTGCCTTGAATTTAGGCATGTATTCCAGCTCAGGAATGTTTTCTGTGTTGCTCATATTTCATTTGCAAACCACTGCTGATCTGTGCTTGCAGGTGCTGTCATGTCAACATCTTGCAGCTGCTGGGTTTCTCAGTAGAAACTGGATTGCACTGTCTGATATATCCGTACTTGCCTAATGGATCACTACAAGACAGACTGCAGTGTCAAGTAAGCAAATAATCTGGGTCTGTTAATCTACCTGTGATTACAAATCCTGGCCTGTTATTGTATGAAAAGCAATTATATCTTCTGGAATTCTGAGAAACAGCCAGAAATTGCCCAGATATCTTGACTGCAAGTTCTAGAAAGGCTGCAGCTTGTTTCCAGTTTCTGACTGCAAAGCAGATCGGGTCAACAGGAAGTTTCTGCTGTGTGTCTGTTCATATGTAATGTTTCATTGGATTTGGGTTTGTTTCTGTAGAATCTATCATCATATTCATTGGCATAATGTGCTAGGAAGTTTCACAAGGGCTTACGAGGGAAGGGGTTGAGATGCTTACACCTATTCAAAGAGCATCTGCAGAAGAGATGGTAGGGCAGAGGAACCTCAGAGCAGCAGTCCATCAAAGCCAGTGCTGTGCTTCAGTAATGGGCAGTACCTGACACTTTGAGCAAGTGTGATCTTTGCTGTATCCTTATCTTACTGTGTCCCATGGCAGCAAAATGTGTAGTGCAGTATGCAAGGGTAGGTTCCTTCCTTGGCCTAGAAATCATCACATTCTGCCTTGGATCAAACTTTTGATTTAGGTTAGCAGGAGTTCTGAATGGGACTAAAGCTAAGCCTTTGGTTTTCAAAGCTACTGGTGTCTTAGAGTCTTTTATTCTATGAAATACCATTTGCCTCATTTCCTTGCAGGACGATTCTGCTCCACTGACCTGGGAGATGCGAATTAGCATTGCTGTAGGGCTCCTCCGAGCTACAGAGTATTTACATAATTCTGGAATTCTTCATGGGAATATCAAAAGGTGAGGGGTTTGGCAACTCAGCATTTCCATCGTCACCTCTTATTTCCAGGATTTCTTTAACAGTAATGGCTGAAAGCCTGCACAATTTTGAAATCCATTTGCAGTGTCTTTCTGCTGTCTCTTTTTCTCTGGGGCCTTTACCATTTTATGCTTAAGCCATCTCTTTTCTGAGTGATGGAAGTATATTCTTTTGAGGTTATTTCTGGACTGCTTGTTCTTCCCCTTCTCCCTTTCTGCCGTTCTTTGTCTTTCCACTCATACGCAGCAGGCCAAATGCTGGAAGCTTTCAGCACTTTACTTTTAAAGTGTAGAACTCTTAATTTTTCACCTCAAGTTAATTACTTGACCAGTATTGTTATTTGTCTTTATCACAGCTCAAATGTCTTGTTGGATGAAAACTTTACACCAAAGCTTGGACATTCAGGTCTGCGACTGTATTCTGTTGATAAAAAATCAGAATATGCCACGATGAAAACCAAAGTCCTACAGGCTTCTCTTACTTATCTGCCAGAAGACTTTATCAGACATGGGAAGTTAACAGAGAAAGTTGATATATTCAGCTGTGGTGTAGTATGTGGCCTTTTTCCATGTTCCATTGCATTCTTTGGTGCTTCTAGACAGGAAATTGGATATGAGATTGGATTTGCTGACAGTTTCATATTGCTGACTATATAATGTGTTGAAATACTGGTTCTAATTATGTTCACACTCCAAATATATTCAGTTTGTGGCAAAGTGAGGTGAATCTTTTGAACAACACAGGCAAAATTGTTTCTTGTTGGAAAAAATTCTTATTGCTGATCATTTAAAAAACCAAACAGAAAGAGCAGCAGGTTGCCTGCAGTTGAGTTCTTGGAATTCTTGCAGATTTGCCACAGGAACGGCTACAGACATCACCTGTTAATTTGGAATTTCAAGTAAAACAATTGATAGCCTGGTACCTGTACCCAGGTATTTCCATTTAAATAGTTCAGTGTGATTTCTTATCTAGATGTAAAATGACTTGCTTATCATCCTTTGTTTCCACAATGGGTTTTGTACCTAACTATAAAATAGGCTTAGCTTTGGGGGTAGATCGTAAAGATCTCAGATCATAAAAGATCAAAATCGTCACTATTGCCCAGATCTGGCATTGTTAAACCGTCTGAAGTAAAAATCCAAATTTAAATGCCCTGGCAGTTCAACATTTCTGTAGTTACAAAATGCACTTTAAAAAAATAGAATTAATTCTGAACAGGTTGTTTTATTTTCCATATATTCTTTCTAGGTTTTAGCAGAGATACTGACAGGGATTAAGGCCCTGGATGACGGGAGAGACCCTATTTATCTGGTAAGAAGAAGCAGGAATAACTAATACCAGCACGAGTGAATGGGGTTGCTGTCATAGAATGAATTTTCATTTTATATAAATAGTTTGTTACTTGGAGACTGCCGTACACGTCCTGAAGAAGGGATATTTAGAAGCCATATTCCGGTTGCATTAACATCAGTAGCCTGCCTGCCTTTAGACAGAGGCCAGATACTTATTCTCGTTTCACACACCACAGTCATGAGTTCTGGCCTGATCATCGTAGTAAGAGATACTCCAGAATAACTGGTGTTTAAATATGTGTATATTTATTTAAGAGAGGACTTTGTGCTGAAATGCTGCTGTATGGGTTTTTTTATGTGCCAGGAAGATGTGTTATGAGCCAAACTGAATGGGGAAATGTGGGCAGGCGGTAACCACAGTTGCTCAGCACCATGTTTATCCGGTGCTTATGTGTTGCACTAGTGTCTGGAATTTCTGTCTTGGCCAATTTGCCCAAGCTGTGATTAGAAGTACACAAGCAACCAGACTTGGCCAGGCTCACTGCGTGCCATTAACACCATCCTCATGAGAACAGACTCCACCTATATTCCTTCTGTGGGATGCGTTCCTTCTGACTCTCCCATCTCATTGAAGCCTTTGAGGGGAAAACTGCAGTATCCTTATTTACTATTTCTAAGCAGTTCATCAATGTTCAAATAGGTTCAGAAAAGAAAGGACCCAAGTTTGTGATTTCTTTGAGACATGTTTGAAAAGTCCTGAGCAAGAATGCTGCTATATATGTATATTTTTCATTCCTATAAACAGGCATAGGCCTAGAAGAGTTGGGTCTGTTTTAGTGAACTTGACATTAGACACATGCAGAGAAAACCTTTGGTCTTTTAGTGAAAACAAATGTTTCTGTCAGTTGTATGAATGGAGATTCTTAAAGCTTTTAGGTCTGTAAACCAGACATTAAGGAGCGATAATAACAAATATATGGCAAGATTCATATTCTCAGTGATTCAAACAGAAATGTTTGTGTTCATTTTGCCTTCACTGATGTATCTCTTTCCTTTGAACAGAAAGATATGATTGCTGATGAAATCCAGATAGCAAAAGAAAGCTCATATTCCAAAGTAAAAAAATTGGAAAAGCTGGCTGCCAAGGAAATATGCTGTAAATACCTAGACAGGAAAGCAGGACACTTGCTGGAAGAGGTTGCTATTGATTTTGCCTCAGCCATCTGCTTTTGCCTGAAAAAGAAGAATTCTAACATGGCAGAGGTAATATTTAAAATACATGACCAAGATTTTAGTCTTCTTGACAGCAAGGTCTAAAGCTACATATTCATGCCTTGCTTATTTGTGGGAGTGTTGACATAGGAGAACGTGTGTAAGGAGGGGTACAGGAATTGCTCTGCATTCACAGGTTTTATTCTTACAAACAGGTGCTTGAAGTGATGGAAATGGCTGAAAATAAATTAAGAGAGCATTATATCTGTGGAGGCAGCACTTCTGGATTCTCCATGAACACTCCCGAAGAAACTGATGATGAGACAGTGAGTCTCAGCATGGACATGCCTTCTGTGGGGAAGAATAAAGCGGACAGCACTCATCCTGCCATCCTGACCAGTGCCAATCCATGCCCACCTTCAATAGGTGTTGTGTTGCCTGATGCTTACTGTGAACAGATGTCAAGGGTTCCATGTGAATCAGATGAATTAAGTAGTTTTATATGGAACCCTTCAGAAAAATCTACAGAGGAACTTTCTAGCTGTAACAGTGCCGAAAACGCGGCAGCCTCTGATTACAGGATCAAGCAGGAAAAGCCTGCACATGGACTCCAGGAAAGAAACGCGGCATGTGCCAAAAGTGATGATGTTTTGGAAGCAGCGTCTGCAGCGCAGAGCACCTCTCAACAAAAATACACAGCCCTTGACTCTCCATGTTCTTCACAAGGTAAATCTAGATCAGTCTGGAGGGTGCTGAACATTCAGACATGCACCATCTTCAAGCTGTTTGGGCAAAACTTCCCATGTTCCTGTTAGGATAACTGAAGCCTTTGTAAAAGTGCTCTAGTATCACAATACTGGGGACAAATTACTCTCTTCTCCAGGATTGCTTAGGTTCTTCTTCCTACTTCTAAACACATTTCAGTAAATCTTTTTGCCTTAGTCATGATTTTACGAATAAATCTACAAAATGTTTTATGGTTTTCTATCAGTTGTTTTTCTCCTAATCCATTTTTGGATTATTTTATTATCTACTCCTTACACAAGTGGATTTTTTTCTTAATGTTTGGGCTTTTATTTTTTTGTTTTTTAGCATTAGCCAGAGAGACATCTTGGAAAATAAAGATAAATGATAAAAAAAAGAAGCTCATGGAAAATATTCTGCTGTATGAAGAAGACAAATTAAACAGTTCTGAACTTTTTGAATCATAAATTGGATGGATTCACGAACAGTGGCCAGCTCTGAAGAAGAAATTAAGACTGTCTCCTCATTAGACCGATGGTAAAATTCTACCTTTCTTGTAAGGCTAAGTAGCAGATTTGGATCAGAATAAGTAACCCTGACTGAAGAAAACAAAGGTGAGCACAGTGAGAAGAAACAGGAAACATCTGTTCTAAAGCAAATGAAAGCACAATGCCACTCTGTAAACAGAAATTCCTTCTTCCTTCTCCTGTGTAATATAGAGATATGGCAAACACAAACTGCTGAAATAATTTACCATCCGTTTGCAGTGTGTTTCAGAAAGCATCTACATGAAACGTATGTCTTGTTAAAAAACACAGTCCTAGGAGTTATAGGGCAAGCACTGATCAGCAACCAGTCAGCAATGCTCTTTACCATTATCATACAAGTAGACAGAAATCTCCAGCGATATTGGAGGTTTCGGTTTTCCAACGAATCCATCCTATTCCATGTAATCTTAGCCCACATACTCAAAACTACTGCGTTACCAGAGAGGGGATTTTTTTATGCAAGTTCTCAGATGTATTCTACATGACTCAATCGCAATTTGAATTGCACTGACCATAGTAGTAAGTAAATAATTTAAGCCATGTTAGCCTGTGAGCTTCTCTACTACATACATATGACACCTTTGGAAGTTTTAACCTTTCAGCTTCACTGTTACGAGCTTTAAGATGGTGTTTAATGCTTCATAATTGATTCTTGGAGGTTAATTTTTTCTAAGTGTCCTTTCAGTGTTGTTAAGGTTTCTCGTGCTTCACATGATAACTGTTGTATATTTTGGATTAGGGACAAGATTTTAATTTAAAATGTCTTTAATTTTGTTATAAGTTGCTTGAGATTTGGTTTGTTATATTTATTTTGACTGTCAGTGAAAGATGAGCTAGTGAGTGGATCTGTTCATGGTGCCACACTCACCATGCATTGTGAGAGGAATAGTTTTATGCGTCTCTTGGCTTACCCAGCATTAGCAACCTTGGGAGTCAGGCTTGGTGATCATGCTTAAAAGAAGAGAAAAACCAACAGCCTTGTATGCTATCGTATTGATTAGCAAGTGAAAGCCCCTTAAAAGTGTCACTTTCATTGCTACAACTATTTATTACATGTGATATTGTTAGCATATTCCACTCTCGTGCAGTCTAAGGAAATGCATTTTTATTATAAATGAAACTATTGGAACATGTAGCTCAGCTTACAGACAGGTCACTGCTCCCTCTTTAGCATAGCTGATACGGCCTGATGTACAGAGATGGTTAGAACTCACAATGGAGTTGAGAGAATATTTTTTAAAACCCATGAATTTTGGTGTAATTCTTTTCACTGGAATTCTAATGGTCTGGTTTTCCTAATTTTAGATGAAGGTTGGTTGCTGAGTAATACCTCATATCTCTGTATTTGCACAGTACCTAATTTATTGTAGGTACTATTAGGAGCAAGTAAAAGTATTTTAAGTAAAGACCTGAGTATTAGAATCATCCTACACATTTAGAAAATTGATTTCTACACTAGAAAGTGGTAAACCGCCATATTTAGAAGTGGCTTGGATATTGTCTGTATATTTGCCAGTGTCAGATTCTTTATTTTACCAGAATCAAACCAAGACAACATTGGTACTGACATAAGAAGCATTGAGTGTATTCAGATTGGTCAATAACTGCTTAATTCTACATGAGATTTAATTGAGATACTTTATGGTGCTGAAACTGTAATATTTGTTGGTTTTCATGGGTATATTTTGAGATCCATGTTAAATACCTTGGATGACCTCCAGGAAGAAGTGCTTAATGCCTTAATGGTTTTGTTCTCTTGCAGTCACAAAATGAAGTTGTTATTTTTTTTGCCTTGTTCTGTGTTAGTTTTAAAGTATTTTGAGCTAATATACATGGTCTGGTGGAGTTACATGAATACATGATGGAACATCTATGAGACACTGTCTTAAGTCTTAGAATAATGATACTCTGCTGTGTATCTTGTCTATTCAGTATAATGTATGTTTTAATCTCAACTCAGCAAATTTATACATTATCATTTACTACTATCTTGTAAATAAACAAAAAAGAAAAAAATCTGTTCTTTGTAGCCTGCTTTTTTGTGATTCATGGCACAGAAAATGTGTCTCAATTCACTCTATTTAGATAACTTTGTAATAATTAGTACAGACATGATTATTTGGGTTTTGTTCACTGTTGAATAGCTGATTTTTTTTCCTTTGAGATGTCCCTAGAGAAAAATTTCTCTCTAAAATTAATAATTAAAAGCATTACTGAGATACAGCTGACATTTATTGATGTTCAGATGCACAATCTGAAGTATCCTTTATCCTTAAGACATTGTAGCTGTTAGTCAGAAATTAAGGACAACTCTGCTTTGTTTTTATCCATGAACACTAGAATAAGGGCATAGAATGTAATTTTTGTTTTAAACACAGTGGTTCTGGAACTGTGGTAGGAAAACTGCCAATAGCAACAATGCCAGTGCTTTGTCTGCGAGTAATACTTTTTGCTGAAGCCTATCAATTAATGGTTTCCTGTGTCTAAAAGCACAGATCTAGGCACAGTCTTTAAATATATACCTATATCTAATTGTGTAGGGTCATTTTTTGCCATCATTCAGTCCCACAGAACTTTTTATTATTGGTGTTATCTTGTAGTCTTGAGTTCTGTTATTGAAAACAAGGCCAAAGGTACACATGTAAATGATGACTTTTATGTCATCATTTCCTTTTTGCCAGTTAATACTCTTAGAGGGCAGCGTAACATCATTTGTGCACTTAACAACTTCTGGAGTTGTTCCTGTCATTTGTGTTTTTAGGTATGAAGTAATATTTCACAGTGGAAGTCTTTCAGATCTTCCTGTTCTTGTAAAAAATGACAAGAATGACCATAATGGATTGAGAGAAAATTTCACTTGAATTATAAAGCGGATGTAAAAATCCTGTGTTGCAGCAGAGCTACTTTATTGTCTTGCTTCTCTTGCTGTAGTTGGTTGCTTTCTATAGACCAAAAGGCACATTTTTATCTAAACAAGTGAGGCAATGAAACACACTGAATTTGTGTTTTGTGTTGGCCAAAACCAAGGGTAGTCTCTAACTATTTACCCTTTATTTTTATCTGTATAACTTCATAATGTTGTCTGAACCTTGCTTAGTATTCCTGTGATGTCTGATGGTCATTTAATACTTCCATTCAGATAGACAAATAATGATGTGTTTTATTGTAAGCATAATGTGATGAGAGCAGAATTGTAGGGAATTGGGCTGCTCCATTTCTAATTATTGTACTGGCTAGCTGCAGAGTTGCATAGCACCTTCCTTTTTCTCATCCTTTGGATTGTTGTTCTCCTTAACTCACATGTTGTTTAGTAGTTGGTAACTGCTTAAACATGTTACATACAATATTGTTTACTGTCTAGCTTGAAAATAAACCTAAATGTGATGAGGTAAATGCTATACAAAGAACAGAAAAGAAGTTCAACTTGAGAGAACAGAATAAAAATCACAGGAAGAAGAAGACAAAGCACCAGTAATATTCACTGTAATATTCCTTAAGGCACTCCAGAGCCTACTTAGAATGCTGGAAAGGAGAAATCTTGACTGCATGAAGTTCAGGCTGAGAGACCACAGTGTGGAAGAGTCTGTAGGGTAAGTGGCACCTTGAGAAGCATCCATGTCATTCCTCAGCTTGAAGGCGTCTGACAAGTGTGTTCAGCCAGAGAACACAAGCAGATGAAAGAACCTGTGGCTGTTCAGAGTGACTCAAGACACCCTGTGGCTTTTCCAAGCACAGCCACTGAAGGAGCCTCTCTGAGTCTGCATTTGTGGATGAACAAAACCCAAACAAACAGGTGAATGGATGTGTTGAGGTATTTGTGGGATCGTGGTGGTTCAAATGCTTTTGAAAAATCTTAAATTAGGAAGATGAAATGTTTTTTAGACAGTTTTTTACTTCAGGAGTTACCTGGTTTTGCAAAGCCCAGTCTAGTGATGTGCCATTACAGGAGAAGAAAAACAGATCATTCTTTAGATTGAGGAACTGTTACAATTGAAGTGACTGGATATTTTCCACTTCCCTTGTCTGTAAAGAATTAAACGCTTCAAGTAATTATAAACTATTAGCTGATTATTTTCAGTGACTCTTGATTGTCATTACTTTGATGGGACAGTACTTTTTAGTTATTATTTTGCATAGGAACTAGGTTGATTATAGCCTATTAGTCACCTTATTTCATTTTCACAATTGAATAATTATCTCAAATTAGTGAAAGAAAATTTTATGTCTATAGATATATATAATGAAATATGTATTCATATATATTTCATTATCTCAAATTATTGGTAAGAATGATCCACAAAGAAACAAGCATATTCAGCTACATCATTTGATTGAGGGGTTTTGTTGTTGTTGTTGTTACATGAGTTCATTGTTAATTCATTGCATCTTCACAAGGTCACCTTGGTGTCCATTGTATGCAGTATTTGGGTTAGAACAACCAGTTGTAGTCAGTACCCAGGTGGTTACCCACCTTCTGTTAGACATGGTTTTTTTCCCCTCAATGTTATTGCTCAGAAATAAGATAATGAGAATGCCAGTTTCAAAATTCTCAGTACTGTGTCAGAGGGGAGAGATGGAGCTTATTTTGTCAAATAGATTTCATAGCTGGTTTGGAAAAAATCCTAGCTCAGCTATTGTTACATAGGCTGGTTTATACTACCCTCTTCTGGTTAATGTCATATTTGCAAGAGAGAATATACTGTGCAGATTTATAGGTCCAAGAATATTTTTCTGTAGATCACCAGGAAAACTTGCGGGTTTTGTGCTGCCCTTTTGTTGTATTTTTATTAAGACAGCCTTAGAACGTTCTGCTCAAGCTGGAGAAGCAGCAACACAGCACCATAGCCTGTGCCTTGCTCTTAATTCTGTGGACTAGCTTAGCCAGGGCTTTTTCTTCTCAGTGCATAGACTGTATCCTACACAACTGTCAGAAACCTAGAAACAGCCATCCTAACTACAGAGCTGTTTATTTTAAGGAAAGATTCATGCAGCATCTCTAGCTGACAGTTTGCTTCCTATACTTTGGGCAGCTGATTGGCTGGCTGTCTCCATGGAATACACTTAGAAAACATTAAATATAAATAGAACACAAGCCATGGTTCTGCTGTGGAAGTGAGATTAGAGCTCAACTTAGTAAATGTAGTTTCAGTTGTCTGACTCTTCCTTTTTATAACACTTCTGCAGGATTCAAAAAATACATGTTCACATCCTTACTCTGGGCTACTCTCCTAAGGTTAATTTACTCCTTTTTAACCCACTTCTTTCTTCACTTCTATTTCTTGTTTGCCATCTGGTGCAGTATAGCACCAGACAGTACTGGTGCCAAAGGGATCACTTCATTTAGGTGAATAATTCTGTGACAGAAGAGAACATGTCCAATGAAAACTGCAACTGTACTTCTATTTATTGCACTAGTCTGTTAAACAGTAGTTTACAAACCTCTTCAGGAGGAAATTCTAGGAGATACACATGGATTATCACAGATCCCTATATGCTGAGGTAGAGAAAGGAACAAGTGATGCACTGAAGCATGCAGGATTATGCATTTGAAGGCATGAAAACTTAACTTGGACCTGTGATATATGCACCAGTATGGATATGGTTCTGAATTCAAGCAAATAAACTGGAAAAATCACTTTCTTGGTTGGTTTGTTGCAAAAACTGTCCAGTTTGAGCTACTCTTAAACTAACAAAACAAACCCAGAAGTGTAGTTTCAGCAAAAGCTTTACTCTCTCTGATAGCATCTCTACAAAAGGTTTCCACCAGTTACATATATACTTAAAAAATATATATATTGCATAT